>CM031244.1:0-96458 GCA_018340775.1 Taxus wallichiana var. yunnanensis
GTTGGCTCATTTCTAAAGAGAGAGAACATTTTTGGGCATAGCAGAGACTTCTTCTTTCACCTCTAGCAAGTGATAGTTGCAAGATCAGACCTCTTCAAAGATTGTAACAGTTGATTTTTACCTCTGCGGAGGTTGTAATGCGATGTTTTTGACATTGGAAATTTTAATGCAGAAAGCTTTTGTGAATAGGTTTGAGATCCTTTGTTTTATTATTTTGCTTCATTTCAGATCCTAAATTATATCTTATCGACTGTGTATGTTTTATGTTGCAATCCTTGGTTTGTGTCTATTTGCATGAAAAAATATTCCACCACTCTTTTGGTGCATCACCACCTTTAGTTAGTTTCATTTTTGCATTTCTATCACTGTCTCCTTACCAGATTTAGAGTAGGATTAGGGTCTAAACCTCGTGGTTGTGAAAATATAGATCTAAATCGGAGGAGTTTGAGAACCAGCCTCTAATCACCAGAGATTCCTCTCTCGGTTTCACAAGTCCCACACTTGGAGAGAGGTTTCCATGTTGTGCAATCACCTTTGGATGCTAGAAACATCAACCTAGAAGCACTGATCTGCATCCAGGGGTGCTGTGATCTGCCACAATAGTTACATTTATGTATATTTGATTAGTTAGAGAATAAGTCAATTTAGGAAGGTGTTTAGTGTGATTTTAGTAATTTGTTAAATGACTCGGTGAGGTGTTGTGACAAACTAGATGAGGTGTGAAGGTGAGGTGTGAGGGGATAATATCTATTCATATATTTTAATCACTTAAATAATTATTAGGAATATGATGGGATAAATTAAATTAATTAAAAGGGGGGATACAACAAAATGTTGTAAGTGTGTTGTTTTTAATCATGGGCATTACATTTAGGTTTAGGGGATGCAATATTTTGGTGTATGTAGTGGGTTCTTTTCAAGGTTCCGGTGGTGGTGTTGAGTGATGGATATCTACTAGTAGTGCGTTCACACCATCATTGGGATTAGATGTTTTTGTAATTGAGAGTTCTTTGTTTGTGTTGACTATTTTTCTGTGGTATATGTTTCTTTTCTAGCTCACATATTTTCTTAGATTTATTGTAGTCTTTTCTCTTTTTTGGGATAATGGGGGCATAGTTGCATGATTTAAATATAATCCTTGAAATGAGGTTTATTATCTTAGGGATAAAACCCACAACTATGAAGTGAATGCATTGTCCTTCCATTTGAGTATTTCTTTCCTTTCTTTCTTGCACCCACTTTGTTTTAATTCTAGAGTTGTTGGTTTACACTAATTGCAGTCTTTGAATATGTTATATTAATTTGAATCTTGAAAATCTTTCCACTTTACAATATTTTTCTTATAGATCCCAATGCAAGGATGTTTTGTACCTATTCTAATTGAGGAGTAATAGCTATTTTGCATCTATCTTGCATGTGAAATTATACGTTACATAAATTTAAAGTTAAGAATCTTGCATAGATTGCATATGAGCTTATACATTGCATAAACTTTGAAGTGTCCACATTTTACTAAGAGAGAATTAATTAAAAACATATCTATCATATTTCGTTTCTAGGTTATTGTAGTTTCTTACTATTATGGAATCTTGGGGTATATTTGAGTTGCATGATTGAAGTAACAAGTTTGAAATGAGGTATGTTATCTCATGATAAACACACAACCATTTTATGTTTATGTCATCACCAACTACCCACCTTCCTTCACTGATAATTTTGAAGTAAATTTTGTAACATGTCATTTCAATATTGCTTTACCTACTCCATCACACCAACTTTTGTTTCAATCTAACCCAATGTTAGTTTATTAGGTAAGTGTTCTCTTTTCATGAGTTGCATGATTGAAATAAAATGTTATAAATGAGGTACATTATGTTTAGGATAAAACCCACAACTATGAAATGAATTCCTTGTCATGCCAAATAAGTATTTCTTTACCTTATATGAAGCAAATGCTTTGTCTTACTATTTCATTTTTTCAACCACCACAACATTTAGATGTTTTTCTTTGCACCTAAGAAATTTTGTGTGTGTGTGTGTGTGTGTTGACTATTTTTGACCTATTCAAATGGAAAGATATCATTTGATATAATTATTTTACACTTGAAGCTCTATAATGCTATGATATTGTAAATATAGATTTTTGTTTAACAATTATTGAACATTGGTGGCATATTTGAGTTGCACAATTTGAATAAACCCCACATATATGTGAAGGTAAATAAATACTAAAATGACATTACAAGGCATTCTCTTCACATATATGGGCTTTATTTCAATCATACAACCCAAATACGAATGTTTTTCCATGCCATTTCAATATTTATTTACCTTCTCATTCGCACAATGATTTACACCCACTTTCTATTCATTCTTATCTTTTGTTGGTTCAATTAGGAGGTGTGATTGGTTTATTTGGAATTAGAATATTTTTAATGCTTAATATTGTAACTATAGTTTAAGGTATACTTTAAATATTATAAATGTTATAATGCAATAGAAACTTTGTATTTGTTATTAATTTTGCACCCATTTCCTTTTCATTATTTTATGTTGCTAGTATATTATAGAGGTTCTATTGGATCTTTTAAGATGCATGAATGAAAATATATTAAGTCTTTCCACTTTAGTAGTTTCATCTTTAGAATATTCTACTAAGATCTATAAGGAGGAGCTATTAAAGTGGAAGGAGTTAATCTAATAGAGACCTATAAGCTGATGTAGACATAAAATCACACATTTTGAGTCATTATCTAGTCTTGATTACATACTATTATTCATATGGTTCCTAAGTAATAAAATTATTAATCAACCCATGTCTTTGGCCACCTTTCTTTCTTTATGCTTTTGCTTCCGGTCTTAGACTCTTATTTTCTTAGTATGTATTTTCACCCTTTGGAATTTTTCATTCGGACACTAGCACCCATCTAGAATGTCAATGACTATGGCCATGTGCCCCATCACCTATGGGCACCATTTTCCTCTTTTATACTTTTGTCACACTTTATGGGTCCTTTCTATCCGTTTGAGAATCTATATTTTTGTTATTCGACCTTTTGTGGTTAATTATGAAATTGAGCAAGGGAATCATATAAATATAAAGTTATGTGATCATAATAAGGGACCAAGCACTAGGCATCTACTATCTCCACCTAAGGTTGTATCTATCAAATGCATTTATAGTTCCATATGCATCCATCTAGCTCCATCACAAGGGACAAAATGTTGTCTCATCTCGCATCACACTTCATAGAGGGAGTCTATTATTTCCTTGCACACATTATTTACATTCTAAATCTAGCTACTTTATCACTACATTGGGTCTAAGATGTAGTATAACACTCAATGATAAGTCCATCATTTTGGAAGATGGGAAAATCTGACCCCTTCATTTGCATATTTATTTTTTTAGGATTTTATTCTTTGTTTGGGGTTTTTCAAGTGATTCATTCATTCCAAATTTACAAAGACATTTGGTAGAATTCAACAACATACACCCGACAAAAGGTGAATGAGTGAAAACCTCTTGAAACACTTCGAGGAGGAGGTTTTATGAGAATATACACTGCAGACTAAGGAACCCATAATTCATACCAAGATCCCTTAGGAACCCCCATCCCTCTCCAGTGCTCCAGTCCAAGTCAAATCTATCAAATATATATTTTTCTCGGGATTTTATGTGACGATCCTCCATCTGCGTGTTCATTTGGTCTCCATTGTGACATAGTGCACAACCTCTTAGAATCAACTAAGGCTCTTCTAACCACCTTTGGACATTAGGTTTTCATAATTTTATTACTTAGTTACTTGGGTATTATTTAGTATTTCATTGTTTCATTTATTTACTAAAAACTTTCATTAGATTAGGTTATAATTTTACATTTAGCATAATAATTTTTGTGAACCTCACTCATGATCGGTTATTGGATCCTTATTTGGAAAATCATCTTTTCTATCATGACTCCTACAATTTGTCACATTTTTGTGTCTAATTTACATAAGATGCATCTCAATTGTCGGGTTGTTATGAAAAAAACCCTAGAAACCATGTATCTACCTAGAGATATGCCTCCACATCAAGTTAGTGTTATTTTTATTGTTTATCGATGACCCTAGTATTCATGACCCTCCATCTAATAAACCCATTTTGGCATCAATTCAAGATTTGAATTCTTTATTTCAAGACAAATTTCAAGATATGGAATCCACCATTACATCTCTTAAATTTGAAATCCAACAGCTTAAGGATGCTTCTTAGGCTCATGATTTTTCTCCTACATCCCATCTACATTTTATGTCTATTGCATGTGTTCATATCGGTGAGCCTCAAGTCATACCATTACCAGAGCCTCTCACCTTTGATCACAATACTAAGAAACTTGACATTCTTATGAGGCTCTTTAGTCATCAATTGATCACTTTAACCACCTACTTATTATTATCCTCATTATCGCTAGAAAAATATCAAGGCCATCCATATTGTAATTATCATCAAATAAATGCACATAATTAAAATGATTGTTAGGCTTTAAAATGAAGAATCAAACATCTCAAGTGTCAAGGGGATTTATCTCATACATGCACAACATTTTGTTGCATTCCCATCTACAAATGTTACATCTCAATGAGTTCCTAAACTGATTCATCTATGTCTAATGAGAACCACACCATCTCTTTTGATGGTCATTCTATAGAAAGTCAAACACCACCTAAGAAACCAATTTTCAAAATCAATATAACACCCCCTCCTCTAAATAAATCTACAAAATTGTCAATCAAAATACGTAACCTCCTATCAAAATCAATCAATCTTCTTCTCCTATAATTTCTTCTCTAACGCCATCCATACCACTTGATTAAAGTAAAATAGATTTTTATCCTAGTGTAATCTAATGCTATGGGAGTAGTAAAATAATTGAATTAATGAAACAATAAAATACTAAAATACACCCAAGAAAACTAATCAAGAAAGTATGAAACCTAATGTGTAATAAGGGTTAATAAATCCTTAGTTGATTGATGATATCATAAGACTGTGTTGTAGTGTATACTAGGTGAATATGAAGAGGAAACCGTCACACAGAGGACCTTGAAAAAGTACATATCTAGACTTTTGGATAGAATGGGGCACATGGAGAGGGATAGGGGTACCCATGGGCACCCTGGGTCTAAGATATGGGTGGACCGGTATGTGGAAATGGCCAAGAAAACTCCTATGGAGTTTCACTTTGGATTTTCTTCTATTTTCACTTCATGTAACGTGAATGTCGTTGTGTGATCATGGAAATCTTGGTAAACCTGTAATGGAAGAATCACCTCTAAAACCATAGATAAACCTCAAAACCTAAAAAATTAAAGATGCATATGAAGGGGTTAGACTATCCTTAGCTACTAAATGGATGGACTCATCACTAATCACTACACTACATCTCAGAATCAATGTAGTTTTAGTGTGTGTGTGTGTGTGTGTGTGTGTGTGTGTGTGTGTGTAATTGTGCCCTAGGTGCTCATGATCCGGTCACACTTTGTGAAGTAGAAAGAAATTAAATAGATGTATAATTTATTAAATGCGTTCATGGAAGACAATATACTCCCTTACTATGAAGTTTGATGCATATGAACCAGCCTTGTGTGCCTTGTGATGGATCTATATGGATGAAAATTTAGCTTTAGATGTCTTTAATGGATGAAACTTTAGGTGATGATAGTAAGTACATAGTGCTTAGTCCCTCATTATGGTCATATAACTTTATATTTATTTGGTTCTCTTTCTTTAATTTTGTAATTAACCCTTGAAAAGGCTTACCACCAGAAATATAAGAAGCTCAAACAATTATAAAGTGCTCAAAAGGTGAGAGAGAAAGTACAAAGAGGATCAAGGTGGCTAGAGGGGACTAGGGTGCCTAGGGCACCCCCAGTCTTGTCCTGGTGCCCCGATTAGAAATAGAAAATAGAGTATGAAAGTACATGTGTAAGATTAAAAATAATGATGAAAGCAATTCAAAATGTCCAAAGACATGGGTTAATTATTACTCTTTCACTTAAGAACCATATGAATAGTAATATGATATTAGAGACTAAATAATGACTCAAAGTGTTTGATTTTATGTCTACACCACCAAATATGCCACCATTCAATATTTCTCCCCATCCCACTCCACTTCCATTTCCAATTCATTTTGTCAAAGAAACTTATCCTCCTACCGATAGCCAAGACACATTTTTGCCACCATCGCGTGGTCATATTGTTTCTTTTCTCACACATGCTTCCACCATTTCACGTAAACTTGGCCTTTTGTAGGTGAATCTTATCACCTTATCCCACGATGACACACTTGCATTCTTCTGGTTCTTATATGACTATTGAGGAATATCTTACAATAAAAATCCCATTTCAAAGGCACATTACATCCACATACTCATTCCTACATACATACATATATAGTTATTCAAACATACAATATAATATCTCATCCCTTATCATCAAATGCATTCATCATCTAACATGCCCATCACCACACACTTGGGAGAATTGTACTTAATCCCCCATTTTATACCATCATCGATTATCTTCCATCTTAAACACATCACATTTATTCTTCTACATTCATCATATACATCCCCATACATTTGCATCATCATTTCCCAATGGTGTACTCTTGTGATTCGGTTCACACTTGATTGTTAAGGGAATCCTATACACATGAAAGGAACCTTACACACTACATGATAGACACTACACATTACACATCTTCACACATATTACATATATACATCCTACATCTTATATCTTACGTCTTACATTTTCTATGCATCTACACATCTTATTCATACATCTTCCTACATACTATATCCTACACTACATTACACATTACACATTACACATTACACATTACACATCACATGACGAATTCTAATCACCACATATAGTACATATTATGCATTTTTACACATCTATAATTATGTGCTACACTCACTACTTGATGACACGCTCTAGTCTCATGGTCCATACTAGATTGTTGAGGGTATAAAAATCAAAAGGACCTCATCACATTCACATATTCACCTATTCAATATTTCTATCATGTGACATCCCTACATTAGTGATACAAGACATATGCTACATTATCACTTCTTTGGCATCAATTAGTGATATACACCATAAGCTACATCATCACTTCTTGATCATTCATTAGTGATATATGTCATAGGCTACATCATCCCTTCTTCTAGCATCCATTAGGTTATATACATTATAGGATACATCATCACTTCTTCTAAAGCATCCTGTATTGATATACGACTTTAGGTTAAATCATCACTTCTCCCATCATCTATTTGTGATATATGATTTAAGATAAATCATCACACATTATCACACCTCATCTCTATGTCGCATACCATCATTACACATTCATCACTCACATTACACATGACATATAGTTTGACCATTTCCAAATGATGCACTCTCGTTTTACGATTCATTCTTGATTGCTAAGGGGAATAAATAAATGAACTTAATCGTAAACAATTCCAATCATTCGAGAGGGTATGTGGCTTCTATCATTTACTCGCATTCCATTCCATCCATCAAAACATGTTGTATATCTTGGTTGCATTTAATATTGCTTAAATTTACTTATACATGTTCACATTATTACACATGCTAGACAAATATCTTGTATGTCATTATATTTATCATACGCACATGCGTTCACTTTCTTTCTAGTTATGATTGCAAATTATACAGGGCCATTAAACACAACATGGATGCCTTCCACAATACCTAGTACCGAGTCCCGAGTGGTTCTTTGGGGCATCTACTTTCATACACTACAGGTGTTATTTTTTCATTTTTGTTCATAACACCCTCCTTTATCGATTTATACACACTTTGAAATAATTTTTATTTTTCTAACATTCTAACGGTGTTTCATGTGTAATATTTGTTTTGTAGGACTATTTTCCACCATGGTTATTTGTTATATTGCTTGTACTTTCTTGTCATTGTATGCCATTGTTTGAGATTTTCCCTTTGTCTTGTGTGGACACTTATATGTGTTTGGATTCGTGGACTTAATTATTTTGTGACATCATGAGTGATGTCCCATGTTTCAACCCACTCTTCACATTATATATTGTCTTCTTGTGTGTTTACATTATCTACTTACACATTGTCTTCTTAGCTTACATTTCATCTTATATATACATGTCTGTATTTTCTTGTACTAACACTTGTCTCCTAGGCACTTGTTTGCATGTTCCTTGGTTTCTAACAAGCACATCCCCTTCCCCTTGTAGGGCCTAGTTTCAATAGTTGGTCCTCTTTAGGGCCACATACTCCTCTGACAATGACATCACATGAAACCCCAAAGAGGGGGAACCATTTGGGTGAATCGGTCACCCATACAATTGTACACATAGTATACAACAAAGCAAAATATTGAGTACGGTACAAGTTAGTTCTCAAAATAGACTTGGGTCCTTAGTATGGCAATACCTTTCATGGAGCACATATAACCAGGAGGCACTTACATAATGATTAGGTTAGAAAAGTCTATAGAACTCATGCACAATGAATTTTATAGGTAAAGTTGTCCTTAGCATATTTAGTACACATCATTTGTAGTGGTGTTTTATTCTAGGGGAGAAGATAAAGGTTAGACGATAACCCATACCTTCCTCTCTACTACAAATTTGTTGTGGCGTCGAATCACCCAAAATATTAGAAAATATAGAGATCTCTACCATTTTGAGAAGCGGTTAAAGGTTAGAAGATAAATCATACTTTCCTCCATATACTTCTTCAACTGTGGCATGAGATCACCCCAAAAAATGTGCACTTCATTGACAAGATTCTTTCTCCATTTTTTTCCTCATCACGGATCATGTACACATGTTCCTTTTTGACAATTTTATCATTTTCTTTTACATAATTTTTATACATATACATGCATATTTAACTACTTGATCATCTTCTCTTTTACGAGGTTCATCTATATGGGAAGGAAACAATCAACAATATCACACACATTGACATCAACAACAAGTACATCACACACATCAGCATTTACACACGTGTTTATGCCCTAGGTTCATTTTCATCACCTTTTTACATTTTGACATCTTTAGTCTCCACGCTCAATATTTTTATCACTCCACACTTTGTCTAGTCCCTTAGCACACTTTTTACATCAATCTACATTAATATCAGCTACACATCTCTATCTAATTTATGTTACTAAGCATTCTTCTCACCAACATAAAGTGGGGAAAATGTAGACATAAAATCACACACTTTGAGTCATTATCTAGTCTTGATTGCATATTATTATATTCATATGGTTCATAATTAAGAAAAGTACTAATAAACCCATGTCTTTGGCCACCTTTCTTTGCTTTATTCTTTTTATTTTAGTCTTACACTCTTACTTTCTTAGTTTATCTTTTCAACTTTTGACATTTGTCATTCTAGAGCCTAGCACCTAACGGGATGCTAGCACTAGGTGCCCCTACCCCCTCTGGGTTCCCTTTTCCTCTTTGTAATTTTTCACACTTTTTGGGTCCTTTCTATCCATTTGACCATCTTATCTTTTTGGTATTCGGCCTTTTGGGGTTAATTACAAAATTTGAGTATGAGAATCATGTAAATATAAATGTATGTGATCATAATAAGGGATCAAGCACTAAGCATCTCCTATCTCCACCTAAGGTTGCATCCATTAAAGGAATATATAGCTCCATTTTCATCTATCTAGCTCCATCATAAGGGACAAAAGGCTAGTTCATTTCATCACACTTCATAGGAGGGGATTCTATTGTTTTCATACACACATATTATTTACATTCTACATCTAGCTACTTGTTTGTTATCCATGTGTAACTGGTATAAGAGAAACCTAGGGTAAAATTATGCACACACACTCAAAACTATATTGGGTCTAAGATGTAGTACAACACTCAATCATAAGTCCATCATTTTGAAAGTTGAGGACAATCTTTATCATTCATTTTTATATTTATTTTTAGGGTTTGATGATTTGTTTGGGGTTTTACAAGTGATTCATTCATCCATGATTCAGAGACATTTGGTAGAATTTAAAACATATACATGAGAAAATGCGAAACAAGTGTGAACCTCTTGTGACATGTTAGAGGATGTTTTTGAGTATCTACGCCAACCAAGGTGTCCAGAATTCAAACTTAAGTGCCCATGGGTGCCCCCATCCCTCTCTAGGCACCCTAGTCCAATCAAACCTTCCGGATCTACATTTTTCTAGGATTTTGTGTGAAGGAACTCCATCTCTTTCGGTCGGTCTCCACTACGACATAGTCCAACAACCTCTTGAATCAGATAAGGCTCTTCTAACCCTCTTTGCACATTAGGTTTCTTTTAATTTTAATACTTATTTGTTTGGGTAGTATTTCAGTATTTCATTGCTTCATTTATTTGCTGAAAACTTATATTATATTAGGCTATAATTTTACATTTTAGCATAATCAGCTAAAACTACTAAAATGGAAAGATAATCATGAAATAGAAATATTTTATACTATATTGTAAAAGCATAAACTAGTAAACTAGAAAGTGGTCATTTAATATTAATCATGAATGATATCTTATTTAAATTAGAAAAGAAAATTTGAATGTAAAAATACCTCACTTCTAACATTTTTTTCAATCATGCACCTCTTTCCATTTTTAGCTTTCAAATTTATGAGATTTATATTAAATTTTAGCTTCTTTGATTAAGGAACAAGTTGTTATATTTATATTGTTTAGTAACTCTTTCAATTTACTAGTTTATTATTATATACCTTAGTGTAAGGATGTTTCTATTAAATGAAAACAAACCTCATTTCTAAAATTTTATTTCAATCCTACAACTCTATCCATATTTATCTTTTATATCCCATTGGAAGCCTATCTTTTTGCACTTGTAATTGAGGAGTAAGTTACTAAATTATAATTGCGTGTGATTTTTGTATATATTGTAGAACATAGTGATGATTGTGTAGTAGAGTTGGAATGTGCACATAAATTATAAGCGGGTGTTATTGAAGAATGGAGACAAAAAAAGTGGAAACAACTTTTAGGTGAGGTGATTATAACTTCATTAAGTCGACGATCCTTAATACCACCTATTTTTTTGTATGGTTTCATGTAATGAGTTTTAAAGATAAATTGAAAGTTATATCACCCATTAAGAAAACATGATGTAATGAAACATAAGATAACATAATCATAATCATAAATATCAACATTGCATTAAAAAATACAAAGAGATTTTTACCTTACATAATTTTCTATTTCGATTAACTAAAAAACATTTTACTTATGTTCTACTAAACCTTAGAATAGAAATATAAAACATCCAAGTTAGAAATAAAGAACAATATACTTGATTCTTTGCATTCAAATAACTTGCATTTGAAGAAGGTTGTTTATAGTTTAAATTTGTAACCATGTTCACCGAGGAGGGGGTAGATACAAGATAATGAGGGTTAAAAGGGGGGATAAGTGGCCACCATTTTCTAAAAATAACAACATGTGAGCTTAGAGAGACTTTTAGAGGTACTAAATCAAATAAATTTTTAAGAATGTAAGAAGATATATAGTGAAATTTTAATTTAGTTTCTATTTACATTTTTTTCACAATACCCATATGAGATAAGTATGTGAAATTTACTCATTTCTAATGTTGATGACATAGTAAGTTTTGTGAAAACATAACAAAAGTGCATGTGTATGGAAAACTTTTGGAGAAGACAAATGAATTTTTAAATGGAATTTCATACAAGGATTCAAAAATATTGAATATTGTTAAAAATATTTTTAATTAATATAATAATTTTAAATGATTTACAATTAAAAAAACTAGGAAAAATGAAAATGCAAGTGTATGAACATAAATTTTTGAGATTAACTTCACATATTTTGTTTCTTTCAAAAATATCCAATAATGAGTAGATTGTTAAGATAAAATTTTTGTAGTGATTAACTAAAAATATAACTAAAACTATGTAGTATGGGATAGTTAATCTAAGCTATGAAAAGTTGTAGTAAAATAAATAAATCTAGTATAGAAAGTATGTAAATGATCTAAAAAACTATGCAAAGGAAATGCTAACCCTAATGTGCAAGAAGGAAGGAAAAGAAAGAACTCGGCTAATTCGATGAAGTGACAAGCGTGTCGCAGTGTGACTTGAAAATAGGAAGCATGGATAACGGTGTAGAAGTCTCAAAAAGGGTGGATATGGAGGATCTATATGGAATGAAGCACCAGAGGAGGATTGGGGCACTGTGGGTGCTTTGGTTTGATCTTGACACCTAGGTCTGTGAAAAATCTCTAATAATGATCTTCATAGGGATGAGAGGTGATCTGAAACCCTCATTATTTGTCACATCAAGTTCATTGTCCTATTTTGGATGTCGCCGATAAATTGAGATGAAAGAAAGACCTACAAGACCCCAAAATAAGCATCAAACCCTAAAAAAATAATGCATATGAAGGGGTCATCTTGACCTCATCTACCAAAATGGTGGACTTACTAACCAAGCATTATACTACATCTCGGACCCGATGCAGTTCTATGTGAAAGTGTGCATGAACATGCCCTAGGTTGCTCTTGTACCGATTCACACTTTATGAAATAGCAATCAATAACTATGTGTAGAAAATGTAATAGAATGTGTGCATGGAATAGAATAGAATCCCTTCCCCTATGACATGTGATGCATATGTCCTAGAATTGTGCCTTGATGATGGAGCTATGTGGATGCAAGTGATCTCTAATGCAATAGATGGATGCAACTCTAGATGGAGTGATAATAGTAAGTGATGTTAGGTCCCTCATTATGGTTTCATAACTTTATATTTATAGGGTTATCTTGATCTAATTTCATAATTAACCCTAAAAAGGCCAATCACAAGAAAGATAAAGATGTAAAATGGCTAAAGAACCCAAAAAGTGGTAAGAAAGTGCAAAAAGAACTAGGGTGCCCTAGTGTGAATAGGGTGCCCACAGAGTGCCTCGGTACTAATTTTGGTGCCCTAGTCGAGGCTAAAATAACATGGGATGACATAAGTTGACTAGGCATATGGGTGCAAGAGGTCGGTAATGATGAAATAAAATAAAACAAGATGGCCAAAAGATGGGGTTTAATTAGTACTTTCTTCACTCAAGAACCTTCTAAATAGTAGTATGAGACTAGGATAAATAATGTCTAAAGTGCATGATTTTGTGACTACATTTTCCCCCCTTTATGTTGGTGAGTAGAAATCTTGGTAACATAAAGTAGATAGAGATGTGTACCTGATGTCCATGAAGAGTGTAGTAGGAATGCATTGAAGGAATAGAAAAATCATGGAATGAAAAAATTATGGAGGAGCGTGGAAACTAAATATGAAAAATGCACAAAGAAAAAGTGATGAGAATGAACCTAGGGAAGAATGCATGTGTAGTTGTTGTGGTGTGTGATGTACCTACATGGTTAGTAAATTTTATGCGAATGCATAGTCTTTTTGTTGACATTGTTGTTGTTGTTGTTACCCCCATTTGACTACTTGTTTCTCGATATGGTTTGGACCTGTAAGAAGAAAATGATCAAGTAGTCAAATATGTATGTATGTATGTATGTGTAAAAATACAATGTAAAATATGCATGTATATGAAAGCATGTAAATGTAAAATACACAAATATAAATGGGAAATGTAAAGGGAACATGTGCACTGATCCATGTCGAGAGAGAGAGTGTAAAAGGATATCCTATACTATGATTTTTGGGTGATATCACACCACCTTGGATAAATAAGTGTAGGGAGGAAATGTTATGTGTCCTCCAAACTCTAACTAGTTCCCTGAATGTGTGTGAAGAGATCTCTATATTGTCTTTTTTTGGGCGATCCGACGCCATTGGAAAAAGTAGTGTAGAGAGGCACACCCACTATAACCTCCAAGCTTGTAATTACTTCCCAAAATGCTAAGGACACCATGTCCTATAAAATCCATTGTGTATGGGGTTCATAGATTGGTCTAAACCCACTCGTTGTATATAATTGAACCAAACCAAGGTGTATAATCTGTGTTAGTATGTAAAATACCCCAAATGATTCCCCCTCTTTGGGGCACATGCGATGTCACTAATAGGATAATGTGGCCCCAAAAGAGAAAAACCTCATGTATGATGTAACCACGAAAAGTTCTTTGTAGAAACCAAGGCACACACACAAACAAGAAGGCTAGAAAAAGACAAGTGTAAACAAACAAGCATGTAGAAAACAATGTGTAAGCTAGGAAAACAATGTGTAAGCTATTGAAAACTAATATAAACAAAGAGAATACAAAGTAAGCCACAAAAAGTGGGTTTCCAACATGGGACATCATTCACGGTGTTGTAAGACATGCAAGTCCATCATGGACATAAACATGCAAACAAGTGTGCACACCAAACAAAGGGCAAAGGCACATATACAATAGCAAACAATAGCAGACAATGTAACAAACAAGTATGGAAGTAAATATCCTTGCATAAAAAATTTTGCACATGAAGCACCCATTAGCATGTTAGAAAGATAATTAGTATGTCAAAAGTGTGTATAATCAAGGAATGTAAAGTGATAAGGAACAAATGAAAATATAACACCTATGAGAGATGAATGTGGATGCCCCAAATGATGATCCATGTAGGAAGGGTAGAAGGTGAGCATCCATGTTACATGTAAGAGACTTATATTTGTGGTCACAGATAGAAAAATATGTGAAATCTCATTTGTGGATGATATAGATAAATGACATATAAGTAAATCTAACTAGCATGTGTAATAAATCGACCATGAACAAGAAAAAGTAAGCAAGAGTAAGAGAAACCATAATATGCAGTATGTTGTGGATGGATGGAATGGAATGCAAAATGGAGTGATAGGTCCGCATGCCCCCGAGTGAATGAAAATGTATGTAGTGATGTTTATTTATGTTTCCCCCTCAACAATCAAGAATGAACTATAAAACGAGTGTGTCATCGGGAAATGGGTTGAAGTGTGTGTCATGTCTAACACGCTATGATGAATGTGTATGTGTATTGATGAAATGTGACTTAATAATGATGTGATCATGAACCCTATATTCAATTGTATATCATGACTAGATGAATGTATAAGTGATGATTTAGTATAAGCGTATATCACTAGAAGATGAATGAATGAGTGATTATTTATCCTTTAGCGTATATCACTACCAAATTAAAAAAAGGAGTGGTGATGTGACCTAAGGTGTATACCACTAGAAAATGATAGAATATGGGATGATTTATCCTAAAGCGTATGTCACTAAGCTAGAAAATTTGCATGATGAAACATCGAATGAATAAATGTGTGATGAGTGTAAGGTCCATTTAATTGGTAAACCCTCGGTATCGAGTATGGACAAAGGAACTAAAGTGCATCATTGGGTAGTGAGTGCAGCATGTAGAAGACAATGTGGTTTGTGTAATGATAAAATTTGACCATGTGATGAGTGGAATATGAAAGCACACGATGTGTATAATGTAATGAAAAAGGTGTAATGTATAGAGTTTCGAACCATGTATGTATGTAGGCTATTAATGTAAGATGATGCAATGTTAGAATCATATGTAATGAAGACTAGATAGTATGTAGAATATGTGTGAAAATGTGTGTGTAATATGAATGATATGGGGGTAAGTGAATAATACATTATGTTGGATAAGTAGTGTAGGACGTAAGACACGCATACAAAATGTTGTATGTTAGATGATGACTAGAAGAATGTATGATGTGAAAGTCACAAATGTCAACATGTTGTAGATAAATTTAGAATGGATGGTGTATGATGTATAATTTAGGAATAAGTGTGGTGTATGGGGCTCGGTGTAGTAATAATCCCTTAATAGTCAAATGTGAACCGAAGCACAAGAGTGTGTCATCGGGTAACAACGATGCTAAAATGTATGATGAAAAATTCCTATATGAAAATGCAAATACAATAGGTGCGCAAATGCTATGATGAGTGAGGGGAGAATAGATTCAATTCCCCCAATGTATGATAGAAAAGATGACTATGGGACACTATCAAGAAGATCATCATAGTCATGATCAAAACCGACTGGAGAAGCATTAGAAACTTGATAAGATATTGAATGGGGAGGGTCATATAGGGACCCATTGTGGTGGAGTGTGTACACATTCATTGCATATTATTTTTTAGTAAAGGTGATTGGTGGGAAACCGTGAGCATTCCAATGAGAGATTTTTGGAACATAAGTGGGATAAGAATCATTATGAATAGAGATATAACCAAAAGGTATAGGAAATGTCATTAAAGAGTGATGATCATCAATTGTACCACAAATGTAATCAAACCAAGACTGTCCAAGTGTGGTGGAGATTCATGAGGGTGCATGCACCAAATACCATTAGATGAAATACATGCAAGACATAAGATGTCGTAGTGTGAAAATATCCATGATAGAGATGTGGTGAATGAAGAGGTGGTAAAATTTTGTTGATGGTTATGCCGGACCTACCCAATTTTCATGTGCATACAAATAGTTTATAAGCACGTAGATTCGATGGGAATGTGTTTCCAAAAGGACTTATTGATGAATAATGCACATGTAAAAGGAGGTATTGGAGTTGTGACCTATTAAGAGAAGATGAAATAGCATTAACACTCGTGGAAAAAACCCCGATAAAATACCATAGCATTAGTAGATGAAGGGGTATTGAACCTATACTCTCTTGGACCATTGGCCACAAAGGTTTCTTCAAATAAATAATCATCTACACCAAGAGGAGTAAAATTGAGTTACCCTAATTATTAATCGAGTAAGTTTTATGGAATCAACGTTGTCATCGAGAATCCTCGAGAATCATCAAGTGTGACCATCACCTAATTGTGTGGCATTATCAAGTATGTTAGTAGGTGGCATCATAGTAGAAGGATTAGAAGGTGTCACAACTAGTGGAGATGGAGCACTAAGGAGGACGAATATTGTAGGTGAAATAATGGCCATAGTGTGAGTAGAAATAGTGGGAGCACTAATAGTAGTAGTATGGGATTGTGAAGCACTATATTAACCAATGTCATATGTGCAAAAGGCTGTTATATGGGATGTGTTGTGAAGGTGGTATGGGCATAGAAGTAATAAGATCTATGCGATAATATTTGAATGGATCGGGATCAGCGGTGATGGTATGTTCATATCCATCATGCAAGAACTTGACACATTGGTGAAAAGTGGATGGAACAACGTGCATTGCATGAATCAAGGCCTTCCGATAAGATATTAAAGCTGAAATGAGGCATCGATAATATAGAATTCAGTGAGAACAATCTTGGGCCCAACATGAATATGTAATGAGATAGTCCCTATACATGAGCGAGTGGTAGAGTCATAACCATGAATGAGGGTAGAATTATTAGTAATTAAATCATCGCTAATACCCAATTGCGTTAAAATTGAGTGAACACATAAATTATACGGTTGATCCATTATCAATGAGGAATATTTTAATGCAAGTATTTAAACAACAATAATGATAAGAAAATGAGCACACAAATTGCTTTTAGAAAAATTTGACATATCCTCATCAAGTGAAATATATAGCATGGGGTAAGTTACGAAGAGAATATATAAGATGTGCAAAGGCCACCGCAAAATTATCACTTCAATGTGAATGGCACAAAGGGCAGCTTTGTGCGTGCTATTCAATAAGTCATAAAGAGAGATCTTAGCACATGTATTTTTAGGTTGTTCAATGATGATGTCATAGACCTTAGAGGTTGTAGGAGGAACTATCGAAGTAATGAGTGGTGGAATATATGTGGGTGGAGCCGTAGGTGGATTTAGACAAGTATGATGGGTAGTAACTACATTAATAGATGAATCAACCTAGGCGTGATAAAACGAGGAGGACGTTGGGTACAAACGCATATGAAATCAAAGTAGTATTAACTATGTCTGAGACCTTAGTGGGTGCATAGGTAGGATAAGAATATTGAGCCATAACTTGATAAGGAGATGACATGGTGAAAAGGAAGTGTTGAAATGGTTGGGTTCACCTAAATGATTAAATAAAAATAGACTAAACTATGTAGTATGGGATAGTTAATCTAAGTTATGAACAATTGTAATAAAGTAAATAAATGCAGTATAGAAAGTATGTAAATGATCTAAACAACTATGCAAAAGGAAATGCTAACCCTAATGTTTAAGAAGAAGAGAAAAGAACCCATTTAATTTGATGAAGTGATGAGATTGTGTCACAGTGTGAATAGAAAATCGGAAGTAGGAACAACTATTTAGAAGTCCCGAAAATGGTGGATCTAGAGGATCTATCTAGAATGAAGTATCGAGGAGGACTAGGGCACATGTGGGTGCATTGGTCTATAATCTAGGAACCCCTGGTCTTTGTAAAAGATCTTAAATTGATCTTCACAATGTTGAGAGGTGATCTAAAACCCTCGTTGTTTTTGCATCAAGTTTGTTTTCTGTGTCGGATGTCGCAAGAACTTGAGATGAAATAAAGACTGCAAGACCCCAAAACAAGCATCAAACCCTAAAATTAAAAATGCATATTAAGGGTTGGACTAACCTTAGCTTCCATAATGGTGAATTTCTAAGCGAGAGTTACACTATATCTCATACCCGATGTAGTTCTATATACAAGTGTGTGTGAATATGCCCTGGGATGGTCTTGTGTCAGTTGCACACTTTGTGAAGTAGTGAGCAATAACTATGTAGAAAATGTAATAAAATGTGTGCATGGAATAGAATAGAATCCCTCCCCCTATGAAGTGTGATGCAGATGTCCTAGCCTTGTTCCTTGATGATGGAGTTATGTGGATGCAAGTGATCTCCAATGTAATAGATGGATGTAACTCTAGATGGAGTGATAGTAGTAAGTGATGCTAGGTCCCTCATTATGGTCTCATAAATTTATATTTATAGTGTTCTCTTGATCTAATTTCGTAATTAACCCCAAAAAGGCCAACTAAAAGAAATATAAAGATGAAAAATGGCTAGAAATAGCCCAAAAAGTGGAGGGAAAGTTTAAAAAGGATCGTGGTGTCCCCTGGTCGAACCAAGGTGCCCACGGGTGCCCAAGTACTAATTTGAGCACCCCAGTTGAGGCTAAAATAATGCAGGATGAAAAAAATTGACTAGGCATATGGGTGCAAGAGGTGGTAATGACGAAATAAAATAAAACAAGATGGCCAAAAGATGGGGGTTAATTAGTACTTTCTTCACTCAAGAACCTTCTAAATAGAAGTATGAGATTGGGATCAATAATGTCTAAAGTGCATGATTTTGTGACTACATGTAGTTCGTTGGTTGATTTTCAAAAAAATATTTAACTATTGGTAACACTAATGAATCAATCATAATGAGTTACATTATGTAGAAATTAAGTAGTAATTGAAAATAATAATTTAATCTTTAAAAAAAAAAACTAGATTTTCCCCTTCAAAACCCATATAATGTGTTTTTAAAAATACATAAGCCAACATATATTTTGTGCCTACAAAGGTGAATAAATTCTCAAAATATTTCATAATATTTCTTAGATAATTAAATGCAAGTCCAAACTTGAGGTTCAATCCCTAGCCAAAATCCATGGTTGTTTAGGAGGGAAGAACATTAATTTAAACAAAAAACAAAAAGGGCATATGCCCTTAAGAAATGGCATACAACCTTTGGAAATAGCGTACTCCCTTATAAATTGTAATTGTAATCACTTCTTTTTGTTGTTCACCTACTACATTTACAACTACATCTTCAAAGGCGTGTGTGAAATTTTGTAAAAGGAATATGCCCCTTGTATAATTATAACAAAATCATAAATTCATATTTCCTTTACCATTTCATATAAAATTTCACACTTTATGGGTTTTAAATTGGCTCTGCACATGACAGTCATCTAAATTCTCCATTTTGTCTTGTCTCAAACATCAAAATTGATCATTTTTGTTAGAATTTTGATCCTCATTTAATTACAAAGCATAATGATTTATCATGGATTTTGTAATTCACCATTAAAGACAAATTAAAGAGAAAACAAATGAAAAACTTGAAGTTCAAAGAGAAAAAGAAAGAAAAATATAAGCACTTAAGGGAGCACTAAAAACGTTTCTAATGAAATTCAAAGTAATTCTTCGATAATAAATAATGTTTTTGTTAAGTATAATATCTCCAATTCAATAATATTAAATTTACAAGCATCTTCAAGTGAGATAAGAGAATACAAATTATCGTCAAATGATGGCTGAATATGTACACCATGGTAATAAATTTGTAATGAATGATGAAACATGTGGAAAACATGATGTAATGAAACATATATCCCTAATGAAGTTTTGGAGCATAATGATACAATGAATTTTGATGATGATAGTGGATATAATCACATAATGACCCTGGTTGAACCCATTCCAAATGAAGAATGATTTTTAGTCCAATAAAGTTAGATGTTGACTTAGACACGCATCCCCATTGCCCCAACCCATGGTTGAAGCAATAATTCCAACACATATAAGAAATGATTCTTATCTACTATCACCCCTCCATTTAAGATAATTAGATGAACACAAGATATTTTTATTGAAATACATGAGAAGATATTATAACCCATGGAAGATAAAATGTAAAAGGTACTACTATACATCATGCTAAACAAGTATGGAACTATGAATTTGAGAAGAAAAAAAAAAATGATGTCGATTATTTGTTGAAAGTAAAATATAAATAAAATGAGGTTTTTGATGCAAACTTTAGGGTTGAGAAAAACAAACTAGAGGGAAGAAATAATGCAATCGTAAAGAATCTAAGTGAAGTGTTTGATTCAATAAGTAAAACTAGTTGAAATAAAGATGCTAATGTTTCAAGATGAATATTAAGTAAGGCTATTGTGAGTAAGGTAACAAGTACACATTGATTTGTAAGTGAAATAAATAGATCTCTCTGAAATTGAATAAGAAACTTTATAGAGATCTATAGGAAAAAAAAAGATCAGAGATGATCATTCGGTCATAGAGAGTGTTGGGAATTTAGTGGTAAACTACAACGAAAAGACAAGGTATCACTACAAGCTAAAAGTCATTTGTTTAAAAAAATGGCATGACAACACAAGGGTCTCACCTAATCTTAAAGATTTATTAATAAAAGAAAAATTTTAAAAATTCATGAGTCACATTCAAAACTAGTTTTTGGAAATGGCCCAAACAAAAATATATTATAAGTTTCTTTAAAATATAGGGATCAAATTAGGATTAACTAAAGTTCATTTGAGATATAGAAGTTATTTTATATCAAAATAATCCAAGAATGCACCAATTTTTTTAAGGTTTGCATCATTTTTCTATGCATTTTTCTATTTTTTGTAATATGTATTGTACTTTACATGCTAACATTATTTGGTAGGAATATAGGGCATCATCTCCACCAAAATTTGTAAGAGAATTACCATGTATTTTATGTAAAATACTTAATGGATAATTTTATTTTACCTTAAAATGTTTACATGTAACATATAATAAGTATAGTAATTTATCACACTAGAGTGGTTTTCTACATGAGGAAATTACATAGGAATTTGGAAATCAACTAGTTGATTTTAAGAAGTACAAACATGTAAAGTACACATTTAAAGATGGAAATGAGTCATAAAGATATGAGTTGGTTACAACCAAGCTACATATATTTGATTTTATATATAATTTAAGAACCATATTTTACACACACACACACACACACACACACACACACACACACACACACACACACACACACACACACACACACACACATCGTTATCTTAAATTTTTGATGGACAATTTAAGATTTGTAGGGAAAACTTCCCAATTAGGAATTTTGTTTCAATTGTATATTTTCAGAAAATTATGCACTACAACCAAAAATGAGGCTCAATCTTAGTCCTATAATTAAATTCAAGTTTCCATTTTTATGCATGTTATATTTACACATGCACTGATATCATAATTGATGTTATAAATAGTATGAGATTATACCAATTTTATATTAGTGATGGCATATTACATTCCCCAAAGTTCATCCAAGGTTGTTTTGAGATGCTTCACGAGAATTTGAATGCTATAGATATCATGTTAAATGAACACTACATTTGGTTAGACAATTATGCACCTCATTTTAAGAATTATCACATGTTGGATTGTATTTCAACATTTTTGGAGTTTCTTTGAGGCTCGACTTGGAAAAGGGGAACATGATAGTGCAGCATGTGTAAAAAGGCCTTGAAAAGAAAGGATTTGAAGTACAAAATGGTGCTAAATTATTTAATGTTTTAACTATTATAGGTTGGTATAGTCAAACATTGTCAAGTGGATTAGAAAAATATACTCATGTAAAAAGATTCTTTTGATTAGTGAAGGTATAAAACAAGGCAATGTAGGAATATTATAGCACATTAATTGGATCGCATGATGTTCACTCATTTCAAAGATATGATTATAGTTCTTGTAATATTTATACTAAGATTGTGGACTGAATTTGTCCAACTTGTATGGATTTTAACTAGGACCGAGTGTTATTCAAGATAATGGATTGATGAATGGTGTTACGAGTGCCCTTTAGGAATATGGAGACAAATAATCCATCACGAGCATCGGGAGATAATGAAATGAAATCGTCAACTTATTTTGAGCACACATTAAATATTGTGGAACTAGGTAAATTTTTCGATATACTTTTTCTTTAAATATTAATGATATTTTAGTTTTTGTAAATGTACTAAAAATGTGGTAACACTTTGAATGCAGGGCATATTTTTGCAATTTTTGTGGATGAATCATTCAAGGAGGGGATAAATTAGTTATTTTTGATGTGTATAGTAAAAAAGAAGTTAACTACAAGTGTCATAGATGGAAAGGACCTATTTTATCCTATTAGATTTTTGGTTGTCACTGGAACTTAGCTTTAAAGATACCCTAAAAAATGTACATCAATGGTTGTTTGAAGACTTTGAAACCCATATGAGGATAATTTAGTATTAAAATTTAGTTGTTTTCTACAAATATTAAGTTGTTTACATTTTGTGAAAAAGTACAACAAAAATTATGGAAACTTTGTGAAGCCAACTACTAAGTGATGTTTGAAACCCTTATAATGAAAGATGGTATAGAGGGTTTATTAGAACGACTTAGAAGGTTCATTTTGAATTAATTTTATGTTTTAAACTAGTAATCTTGAATTAAATTTAGTGTATTTAATTTTTCTTTGTCTCATTATTTTAGTTTTCATTTTTGTATGGAAATCAATACTCTACCTAGGAAGGGCATGTCTATTACTGATAAATATCAAACGTCTACTTAACATAGCTTATAATATGTCAAAAATTAGTAATTGAGTTTCTAATCACCTAATTTAGTGTTTTGGTGTGGACTTACATTAATAATTTAGTGACACAAGATTAAACCCTACCTAATAAGGTTAAAATATGTCACAAATTATGAAGTTACTAGCCAAGCACACTGGTTTAGTGTTTTGACATGGACTTATATTCACAAGTTAGTTGATTGAGATTAAACCCTAACCGGGGAAAGACATGTCTATGAAAAACAATCTCAAATCTTTCCTTGTGAGAGGTTTAAATACATCGAAATTTGTAAATGACTGCCAAATACACAATTTGGTGTTTTAACGTGTAATTACATTCAAAATTTATTTGATTTCAGAATAAATCTTACCAGGAAGGTAATGTCTATGTTGATCAATATCAAACCTCTACTTGAGAGGTTAAAATACATCAAATATTAGTAAGTTACTCTCCACACACCCAATTTGGTGCTTTGGCATGGACTTACATTCACAAGTAAATTGAATTGAGATTGAACCTTACTCGGGAAGGGCATGTATATGCAAAGAAATATCAAACCTCTATTGCAAAGAGGTTAAAATATGTCACGAATTAGTAAGTGTGATGCAGGGGCATCATTGAAAGACTATAAAATTAAAATTTCCTTTATTATGAGATCAAAGTGGGTGAGTTAGGAGGTCTAAGTTGAGTCTTGAAATTTCAAATTTCAAATTCATATCTTTCCCTCCTTTTTATGTCCAAATAAATTAAGGGTGTAATTAAGGAACTAAGGATTGATTAAGGTGTTATAAGGTTGATTATAAGGGTTGTGAACTGTGTATGGAACGTAACATGTGTTGTCATGGGTCATAGCTTAGGTTAAGTCATTAAGTGCTTTAAAAATGTTGTAAAATGCCTATTTTGGTTAATGAAGGCATGTGATGAGTCATATGAGTTAGTTACACTTCAAGTAGAAGTTACAAGAAATAAGAATATTTGAGTATATGGAGTAGGTGAGTTGGTTAGGAAGATAAGCAAGTGAGGGAGAGAGTTAGGAGGTTTTCCTCAAGAGAGAGAGGAAGGGAGGAAGTCTAAAAAACATTCAATTTTGTATAACGCATATATTTCTTAGTATGAAAACTTTGTTTTCTCAATGGAAGATTGCGTATGTGATAACATTGCTTAAATTTATTGACATTTGTAGAAAAGGGATTCACTTTGTGTTGATAAAATACTTCGTAAGAATATTAGGAGCAAGTTCGGATAATTTGAGCTCATGAAAGTAATACAAATAGCATGTGATACTCTATATGTTGTCCTTTATTTTTTAAGCCAAGATTGTAACTATAATGAGGAGGTTGTGTTTAATAGTGGATGGTGTTTTTCTAGAGTCTTTGGTTATAGTTGATTTGTAAGGTTATAGAAGGATATAATCATGAATCATATGATAGAGGTTTAGTATTCTAGTTTGATTGTATTGCAGGCCTATGTATATCTTAGGGATTGTGAATTTGTAAAGATTGTGTTGCCCATCGTTTGGAGCACCTTTGAAGAAAGTGAAGGTTTGAAATTACTTCGCATGCTTTTAATTCTATTAGATGACATGAGAATTGAATCTTCTTGCATATTTTAGTATATGATTGCACAAACTTGAATGTGATAAAATTGTGTTTAATGTGTTTGAACAAAGCTGTGACTCACTTTGGGCCTTGTCATGGATATGGGAATGAGTGGAAGCTATGGGGTGGGATAAGGTTTATCTAATTCACGATTGAGAGATAAACATAAATGAATTATTTGTTTCCTTGAGTGATGGTGAAGTCTCAAAACACTATTTTATACACTTGAATGTAAGATTAATTTTCACCGGAGTTAATCACACTAACTCATTTTCATAGCTTTGTTATATTCTTAGGACTCTTTAGGAAACTTATATAGTCCATGTTGACAAGTTACAAACCCTGAAAAATATAGACATTCCATTTTATAGGAAAAATTGTGTTTCTTGAGCTAACTCTTCCACTAAACTAGGGTTTGATAGTTGGGGATTTGAATCCTCAAATTTTGAGTTAAAACTTAGAGGCCAATACTATGAAAAGGTCTATTTAAATATTTTGAAATAATTTTGAGTGTCCACTTTGGGTGAAAATGAGTGTGTTCATATCAATCTAACACTTATACAAAAAAACCACAGTCATGATCTAGTTGAGGAATCTCACTTATAAAAGGATTAGAAGTTGGACTTAGTTTTCAATCTTAATACTTTGCACCACAGATAAAAAAGGGAAATGGGTGACCTAAAATCCCATTAGGATGATCCGAAGATCCTTAGGTTTAATTTTGTGCCCTAAAAACGGTGTCAAAAAGGCTAATGTAGTCACAAAATTACTATTACATTTATACCACCAGGTATGTTAATTTATATATGGATCTTGCATAATAAAAGTATTCACTAGTGACCCATTTTTAGGTCTTGTTTTTAGTCGATGTTTCATTGTGTTTTCCTAGTTCATCCATCAATTGTCTATGAATTTTTGGTCATCTTTTAGGGTGTCTCAAATGTCGTAATTTTCTTAGTTGTCATCTTTAGGTCTACATTGAGGCACCCAAGGATGCCCCAATCTGTGTTGTCGTAATTTGTGGACTTAATTTATTTATTTGAGGTCGGTCCTACAGTTACCCCATGTATTCTCCTAGGTTGTAGTCAATAATTTTAGGTCACTAGTGTCAAAATTTGAACAAGAGATCCCTATATAAACGAAGCATACTCACTACATTATGGGAAAACATATTACTCATCAAGAAGCTGACTATCTACTAACACAAGGGACTACATTTGGGATTCTTCTACATCTACATCACACAAGCATAGGGGAAAGGGTTGTATTCTTTCCATTCCATCCACCATTTTCATTTTACATCTGGTTATTTCCCACTACTACCGTGTCATTGGCTCTAGGGCATCCTAGGTACAAACTTACACACACACACACACACACACACACACACACACACACACATGCATAGAACTACATTGGGTCTGAAATGTAGTGCAATGCTTAGTCATAAGACCACTATTTTGGCAGCTGAGGTCAATCGACCTATTCATATGTATTTTTCTTTTTTAGGGATTGATGCTTTGGATAGGATTTTGTAGGTAGATCTTCATACAACATGCTGATTTGCAACAACATAGGCAACATTATTGTGACACCTGTGTGATAGGAGTGAAGATAAAATTCGAGATATTGCGACACTACTAGTTTTAGTTTTTGAGCATTTTCACAATCTGCAGCACCCAAAACATAGACCAAGGCATCCCAAGGCACCCCAAGTACCACTCTAGGCACCTTAGCATAGGAAAAGAGTCAACTTCTTCCTTTCCTAAGGTCATTTGTCATAGCTTGCCCGGTCGCACACCGGTTTGCTACGAGTCTAGTACACAATGAGGTAAGTTATTTACAGGTTAGTAACATATCCTTCTATTTCCTTTTTACTTTGATATATATTTCAAATATAAAAACCAAATTCTTGCATTCCAATATAGCATTTAGTTTCTATTTAGATTAACTATTCATAGCTATCCATTTTACCTATTTTTAGTTAATCATTTTGGTGAACCCCACATTACGAACATTGTTGTTTTTGGATCCTCTTTCATACCCTAGTGATTAGCATAGTTCTTATTTTCTCATCATGTCTCATTTTAGTGTCAACCCTATTTATGATGAGGCTACCATCGTTAAACTTACAACTTTATATAGTGCTCCTATGACCTTACCTAATGCCACTCAACAACTCCTCTTAGAAGGTCAAAAACATGTGCCAACTAATCCTGCTAATTCTCCTATAGGCATATGCCTTATTGATGACCCTATTTATTTTACTCATTGTACGCCATGCCATCCGATTGCATGTGATCCTTCTTATTCTTCTTCTAATATGCCACCTGATGTTTTAGATCCTTCTATCATTGATTATTTATTAGGCATTGATTCACAATCTGGTATGCCTCCTACCTCTCCTCTAACCACTCCTATCACTACTCCTATGTCTCCTACCACTTCTCATTATGTTTCTCTAACCTCTCATTCTAGTTCATCGTGTGCAATCTTATTACCTTGATGATCCTACCAGAAATTTCTAGATAGCTACGAGATATTTTGAGCTTTGCGGTGGCTAGACACTATAGTAAAGATAATATTTAGAGCATAGCAATCGTTAAGATTTAAAAAATTAAAGTAAGATATTATGAGATTAGTGCTAGGTTACGCAACAACATATTTTTATGGAGAATTGTTGTCTCTTAGCATCTCTTAGGTTATGTCACAACATATTACTTGGAGCTTACAGGTCTACATGCACTACAAAAGGTTAGTTTGAGATTAGCGACCACTATGCACTACCACATCATAATATTTTGAACATGGGGGTTCTTTATAATTTAACAAAAAAGAAAGATATTGACGATAGTATTGTTCCATCTTACATTGACCATACTACTTCGTCTCTTATTCCTAAGGAGTCTCCTTCTTTCTACATTGTTGAGAGTGCTTCACCTCTTCCATATTCTTCTTCTCCTACGATTTCTTCTACCATAGTGCATGAGTCTCCACCTTCTATTGTTTCTTCTCATTCTACTCCTACTTTATCTACACTTCCTTCTTCCACTTCACCCATACCGCATGTTCCTTATAATACGTTAGTAACACTTCCCTTAATCCTCTCATGTAGCTCCTTCGACACACACTCCTCATGCATCTTTAGCATCAGATCCTACTATCTCACCTCTTGATATACCCATGATCACACACAATGGCAAGCTTCAACCTATTAATACATTATTTCCATCTTCTTCTATTCCATCATAGGACATTCTATCTCTCATGCATGTTATATGTCAAATTCAGTCTCAGGTTCACTCCCTCACCTTAGAAAGTAGGGCTTACTATGCGTCTATAGAAAATAATTCCTTGCATGGTAATATAGTTCCCAAAAAAATCCATAACTCAGCCTTTCCTAAGGATTTTATCATGCCCACATTTACATGCTTTGATGGTACCTTGGTGACCCTCATGCTCATATTACACACTATCACACTCTTATGGCCTCTTATTCCAATGATAGACTCTTGCTTAAGGCTTTCAGTTTAGTCTAGTTGACGATGCACTTCAATGGTATACCCATCTCCCTTTTGGTTCTATTAGCACTTTATATGACATGGAGGATGCCTTCCTTCATAGGTTTATTATCAATAATGGTCCTAGGGTCACATATGATCACATTCCTACTCTACATTAGGGATCTTCTAAACCTATTTAGGATTACATCTTATGCTTTAATGCATGTATACATCAACTTATATTTCATCCTAGTGACTTGGAAATCAGTTCATTTTCTGTCATGGTCTTATTCCTCCTCTAAAGCAATACTTACAATATGATACTTGTGAGTCCTTTATACTTTTGTGTTACAAGGTTATTGATCTAGAACAGGACCTTCTTACTTCTTCTCTAGCAGATCCTTCCCACATTTCTTCGATTACTATGTCCTCTGTTGTTCCACCTACACCTCCAGTTGTACATCCTCAGCAACCTCCACCCTTGGCTAAAAATAAAACAAAGTGTGTTCCTCCTACTCCACCTCCTAGCAACAATCCAAAGCAACCCCTATCTCAACCCAAAGTGCAAAGGAAACAACCTCATTCCCTCCTCCACCTCCTACACATGTCTCTCCAACTCCGTGACCAATTACTACTACTACTACTTCACCTCGAACATGAGCCTCTATGTTTTTCACCTAATGCTCGACCTCATGATGTCTTGTGTATATTACTTGATGAGTGATTAATTTGGCTTCCTTCCAATCAACACCACCCTCCACACTATTTACAATGTTAGCATGATTAGTATTACTGTAATTACAAATGTATTAGTGGTTATCATTATAATGATTGTCTTGATTTACATGAGAGGTTACAACAATTAGAGCACACCATTTTCATATCTTTTGCATCTCATGTGCGATCATTGTCTCCTTCACCATAGCAGCGTGGAAATACACCCCCTCGAGTATTCTCCACTTTGGTACTTAGTTTGTTCATCATTCACCACTGCATCACATGCACGCTATTCACCACCCATGTTGCTTCCACCTCCATATTCATTGCATCTACCTCATTCACACTATCCATCACATACATCCCATGGGTTTCCACCAATCTCTACATATCCCATGGTCACTCCATATGACACACACTTAGTTCCACACACTCACATTCCATCCATTCCATATGCATCCACCTCCACCCATCATCCTAGTCACTGGTAGGTGATCATTATCACCTTACCCCCAATGACACACTTGTGTTCTTATAGTTCTTACATGACTATTGAGGGATTAGTTTTAATAACCTTTCATCACGCGCTTCATCATTCATCTAGCATACCTCAATATTTTCCGATGATGCACTCTTTATTTCATGGATCATACTTGACTACTGAGGGTTATTTATTAACATGAGCCTATTCTTCATACGTCGGGGCCATCAGTTCATCCCCCCACCTATTAGTTTCATCACCATTACAAATACATTACATTCTCACATATTCATTAGGATACATTCATTCTGCTAGCATATATTTATCCATTTTCATAATTATTCTATTATCATCATTTCATTACCTATGCGCTACATATTTTATTCATCCAATGTTTCATCTATCAATGGCATTAGTTATCTACTCCATCATCTACCATCCATATTTTATCTACCACTACTCATACATCATCATGCATATTTATATTCATCACATACAATACAATATGCATGTTAGGAAAACAACCATAAGAACCATACGATATCCATTATATCACAAAGGCAACACATAACAACATCGATCTCATCTATATATCAAAAATAGGTGTCCATACATATAACATTCATACCAATCACTTTGTCCAAAAAAGATGTTTCATCACCGGGGAAAGGCCCCTACATCATATACAATCATCACTATCGCTCTCATCACTATGTCTCGTGTACCATGAGAGCTATAAAACTAGATGCCTTGAAACGCTAACGTGAATCCACATTTCACGACCTTGAAACTTCTCCACTATCTTCGTAACATGGAAATCTCCATGTTATGCTTTGAGAGTGACGCTACAAATCCACATATCAGGAAAACACATCCTGAGCCAAGGGACCACCACCTACTACCTCTCGGGCACATTACATCTACTCACGTGCCTTGTGCCTCTTTCCAAACAACACCATACATGTTATCGTTGCTATGGCCATTGGCTCAAACAAAGGGGCATGCTTGCCCGCGATGTCATCCATGCGCTCTAGTATCCGTCCACATAGTATATCTCCATAAACATTACATGTCAATGTGTGGATACATGTGTTTACTATCAACGACCAATAGGCATCTCCTACAAACACAAAATATAACCCTGTGTTAGTCAAACATATACACAACAACCTCATCACTTCATTAAGCCACAATATTAACACAACCAATACTTAAGCTCTACCATCACTGCTACTACATGGTCAAGGACACCTCCTTCACTGATTCTTCTCGTAACTCCATAGTGCCCCAAACACTAGGTATAGAAACACCCACCGATTGCGTTGTCCACCATGCTCGGTAATCCTTCGTGCACCTCATATCATCACCATCCATAGCCCCTATCACAAGGTTTACCACATCTAACCCCTGGTGGTATCAACTTCTCTATTGTAGATATTGGCATCACACCCTACCCTCCTAGGGGCTCTAACATATCATAACCATATATGGCTCTGGGGAACATCCGTGTCATCCCAAACTTCCGTAATACTCTCTCCACTTGAAAAATATCTGCTACACCTAGAAAGTGGTCCTCTAACCACATGGTCCTTTGAATACATTGCAACTTTGTCACATCCTCGGGCCATCCCCATAATCACGATATGGCCTCCATATCAGTGACTCGGGCCCCATCACATCTATAGGTGCCATGAAGTTATAGTGTAATCTTCCTGTCACGAATATCTAACCAAGGTCAAGCATATATCTCTAGTCACACCCACTCCCCTCATGGCCCTGCAACTAGTCTCAATATGGCTATATGCTCATATGCCCATACATGTAGTAGTGTGGTGGCCCCTATACCCCCACCATGCTCATCATGTGTGAACCGATACAAGTCCATGTACATGTGGGCCAACACACACTACACCCATGCATATCTCATCCCATCCTCCTCTATCCATTGACATATGTTGTGCATCTTATACAAGATGTTGACACCTCCTCCCTCCACTATTATATAAGATGTTATCACCACTGTGATGAACTTCTGCAAATGTGGAACCCTTGACTATAATATCACATCCAAACTAATATGGGCCTCTGTAGGAACCTGGGCCCCTACAAAATATCATCTAGCTAAGCACATCTTCCGCTCCATATCCACTACCGCCATCACCTGTACTCTCTCCCCAACCATTGGTAATCGCAATATGTGATATACATCCTCCAACGTCACTATCATCTCTCCCTAGGCAACCAAAATGTGCATGTGTCTGCACACCATCTCTCACACAATGTGGTCAACATGGGCATATTATGGGGCACATCCCCCATCCATGCTATATGTTATAGGATAGCACGGTCCAACACATCCCACTCATCATCGAAAAACCTAATCCCAGTAGTGTACTCAAGTGTCGACCACCGCAGAACTCCCTTGAGTGGATATCCCTCTGCACAACACACAACAACAACAAATGCACAAATTAGAACACTTTACATGATAAAAAAATACTCAACATGTTAGAAACACATTCCATAGCAGTATCCACAAAGCCAACATTTTGGACTAGGGCGACCAACAACGGGACTAGGGTGCCCTAGAGCGGAGACTACTTCGCCGGATCTCGGTGCTCCAATCCCAAGGGTCACTAGCACCCTCACCGCTCTTTTCCAGGTCCCAAACATTGAGAAAGTTAAAAATATCAAATTTGCAAAAATTCAAGTCAGGAGCCTATTACACCCTACATTTAAGCAAAAATAACACATTTACCAACTCCGTAGTAATACGCGACGCTACCATAGTCGCTACTCTCTCAAACTGGGTTGTATGTAACAATATCGCTAAAGGCATCTCTACTCACTTGTGTATACACTCATACACTCCGCTATAAAAAATGAAGTGATAAGTTACCTTTTCACTTTAATATTTATAATCACATTACAATTTCCACCTTTACTATGGTCTACATTTTGCACTTATTACCACAACTAATACATGCGACATTGTTTCGGTCATATCTTGAGCATTTTTACTCGATTTGCACCTCGTTTGTGGAATTCTTTTCAAAATTCCACCTACCACCATACTACACACATTTTACACATGTTATACACCTTACCTATCATTTTTATCTTCCTTACTGTTGTGTTCTAACCTCTTTTCATTACTTTTTACTTAAAGACCATTCCTCGCCACTCCCTCTAATCTAACTTCCAAGGAGACTCGCCACTCCTCTTTACATTGAAAGGGGTGCATATCATTAGGGGTACCCCTTATGTCACCTCACAACTTATACTATGAAATTTCACCATAAATCTCCCTAAGGACCTAATCTGGTGGTACAATCATTTAACATTTTCTAAACACCTTCACATATCGTAACTTATCAATTCCCCCTAATGACCTAGCTTGGGGGAAACAAGTGACTAAAAAACATTTTACGTGACATATTATCAATTTATAGCAACCTTCCCCTAATTAACTAACCTAGGGGAAATTAGAAAAAAACCTCACCATGAGTAACTAATCAAAAACAATCAATCAACCAATCGAAATTAATGTGTTCAAATTAGACCATTAAAATCTAAAAGCGATCTCCCGGATGACCTAACATGGGAGTTACATTCACCACTTCATTCATAGATGATCTAACTTTGCATTTTATTCTATATTCCACATTCAATTTCAAGTGAACCAACTTGGAAGTCATCTTGTTCATTTTGTGTGTGCCTCTTGATTACCTAACTTGGAATCCATCTGATTATTCTTTGAATCCATCATTCTCATCTTCACTAGATGACCTAACGTGGAAGCCTTTACATTACGATGACACCCATGGAGTGGGGGAAAGAGTGTTTTTCCCCTTATCACTCCCATATGGGTCAACTATTTAATCAAAATCATTTGGATCCAAAATCACCATTTTTTTAGAGATGTGTCTACAACGGCTAGATCTTGAGGATGTAGTTAAAGTTTGGAGAATAATAAATTTTCTCCCTACACTCTTCCTCTAGAGGAAAGCGCCAAAAAATCCTCCAATTATTCCATTCTTATAAAAGCATTCGGGTTAGGAATTGATCACTCCCTACCCACCTATCCAATATTAAACCACATTTAAAATCATCTAATCATCATTTTCATTTTCCACACTTCATCACGACACTTACACTTTTACGTTGCATGGATCAACTCACTGATCCATGGTTCAACATGCTTTTATAGTTTTATTGGAATGCCAAAATTCACCCCGGGGTAAATTTTGATAACATGCATTAAATTCTCTCAAGCCCCGTGAAAATAGATTGATTCAGGGAAAAAATCATGTTTTCTAGTGGTCCCCCCGCATTTTTTTTTAACTCCCCGTCCAAGAAGAAAAGAGCAAGTTCTGAGAAAAGGTGAAAAAGTTGCAGAAAAGCAAGCTTGGGCCAAAAAAATCATGAAAAATGTCTAAGTCCTAGTCCTCGCAACAGTCGGGACGTGAGGGACATCTGGGCGTGAATCGGCCGAAAGGCCACCAGGCAGTCTGCAGAGCAAAGGAACATCCGGCCGCCGGACGCTCGACGCTGCGAAGCCGGTTCGGCCAAGGAGAAGAAAATCGACTAACTGCTCTGGGACATTTGGGACAAGAAGACGCGAAGGACGCGAACCGGCCGGTTCGGCCGAAACGGGGAACTTTCACACTGGGACAGTTGGGACAAAGGGACGCATGGGACGCGGATAGCCGAAGGAGCCGAAAGCCAATCAAGCAACGCCACGTCATCGGCCGAATGAGGGACAAGGAAGCCCATTTCGGGTGGATCGGAGGTTTTTGTCCCAAACAGTCTTGGGACATCCAGGACAAAAAGACGCGGGAGATGCGAAAGAGCCAGCAGACCACGGACCAACCAAATCATGACACGTGTCACAAGGAGAAAAGTCCAAAAGTTCAAAGGGCGAGGTTTCAAGCACTAACCCGAGCCAATAAAAAGAGGACACGTGTCCAATGAGGAAGGGAAGCTCGGAGCTCGGGGAGGAGTTAGAGAATTTGGCAAGAAGTTCACCCAAAAGCTAAAAGTAAAGGTCTGCCCCGCGCCCCTGACGACCAATCAATGCATGCCACGTGTCATCCAGGTGGCAGAGCGCGGGAAGAAATTTAAAAAAATCTGTTTTTGCCTGTTTTGTGTCCTAAATCTTCAGATCGCCATATCTTCCGATCCAGAGCTCAGATTTGCACATGTTCTTTATATCATTGGAAAGCTTATGAAATTCTCTACATGATTTTGGGGTTAATCTTGAATTTTGGTGTAGTCTAGAGAGAGAAAATTGAGAAACAGATCTGACGCGTGTTCATGGCCAGAAGTGACATTTCAACGACCAGATTTAATGCAGAATGGGTCGCATTCTCCTGTAATTCGGTCAAAATGATAGGGTATGGGTTTGTAAGGTCCCCCATGCCATTTTAATGCACCTGTAGTCAAGAAGGAATGGGCTCTCACATTTTTGTACGCTTTCTGTCTCCTAGGCTCGACCCATGCAATGTAAAAGCCAGATTTGGCTCATTTCTAAAGGGGGAACATTTTTGGGCATAGCAGACTTCTTCTTTCACCTCCAGCAAGTGATTGATGCAAGGATCAGACCTCTCCAAAGATTGTAATAGTTTTTTTACCTCTCTGAGGGTGTAATGCGTGTTTTTGACACTGAAATGATAATGCAAGCTCTGTGAATGGGTTTCAATCCTCTGTTTGTATTATTTGCTTCATTTCAGATCCTAAATTATACCTTATCAGTCTGTGTATGTTTTATGTTGTGAACTTTGGTCTGTGTCTATTTGCATGACAAATATGTTTCACCACTCCTTTTGGTGCATCACCATCTTTAGTTAGTTTCAATTTTTGCACTTCTACCCCTGTCTCCTTGCAAGTTAGAGTAGGATTAGGATCTGAACCTCTGTAGTTGTGCAAGCATTAGATCTAAATCAGAGGAGTTTGAGGAACCAGCCTCTAATCTGGAGATTCCTCTCTCAGTTTCACAAGTCCCATGCTTGGAGAGAGGTTTCCATGTTGTGCAATCACACTGGATGCTAGAGTGATCAACCTAGAAGCCTGATCTGCATCCAGGGGTGCTGTGAGTTTGCAACAATAGTTTTGGCATGCCCGGTGGGACCTAGAGGTCTCATTTTTATTTGCAGCAAGGTTGATGTGCATCTGCTGCAATTTTCTTGCTTAAAAGAGCTATTATTTGCATATCTGGCGACTCCAAGGGGAAGAATCAACTGGTTCCAAGTGCAGGCCTGAAAACTCATGAGAAGAATCACCACAAGGTCAAGAGTTGGAGAAGAAGAAGTGTTGTTTGAATACCTGCAATTATCTCCAAGAAGAAGGCAAAGAGGAAGAAGGATTCAAAGGTCTCCATCTCCACCAAACAGAACTCTCTCAACTCCTCCACCTGGTAGGCCTTTCATTCAGTCAACAAGGGTTTTAAGACCAATTAGAATGGCTCAGAACAACCCCTACGTCAACTTCACAGCAAAGCAGCCCACTTGCTCTCAATGCACAACATCCAGTTCCTATTGCAGCCTTGAAGAACATTCCCTACTTCACCGGAGAAAATCAGACTACTCCAGGTGATCATGTTAAAGATATTGCTAACCTTTGTGCAATTCATGAAATCAATGAAATGCAAGTGGCTGTCAAGTTACTGGCATCTTCCTTCAAGGGTAAAGCATTGCAATGGTTTAGAGCCTTGGAGCTGGTTCTATCACAAACTGGAATCAGCTGTGTATTGCACTTCATGAGCAATTTGGAGAGAAGGGAGACAACTTGTCTCTTTTGGAGCAGCTGACAACCATTAAGAGGGCTCCCAATGAGCAGCTGACCGATTTCAACTTCAGATTTCAAAAAACTTGGGAGAGGATTCCAGTGGCAGTCAGGCCAACAGCAGAAGGTGCTTTTCTCTATTATCTCAAAGCTCTAAATTCTGATATTTCTATGTTAATTCAGTCCATGGGAGGCATAACTATCCCTATGGCTTATAGCATTGCCATTAGGGCTGAAAATTGTTTAATCCAAGCTGGCAAACTTGCCCCTAGACCTCCCATGCCATTGTTTCCAAGTTTAGAGAGCCCAAACACCCATCAAGCACCTAATTTGGCTCCTTCTCCCACTCCTAGAAATCAGAGTTCAAATGAAGCTTCCACTTCATCTCCAAGTGCCCCAAATGAGCTTCAAGAGGTCATGAAGCAATTGCAAAACCTAGGCAATGAGCTAGTTACTCTCAAGAGGCAACAAGCCCAAGGTTTCAGACCTTCTTATCAACCCCAAGCTCAGCCTAATAGGCAGCCATACCAACCACAAAGACCACCTAATCCAGCTGCAAATATGAATCAAACAAGGCCTCCTGCCAATAGACCATTCCAGCCCTATAATCCAAATGCCATATCTGCCTCTAAGGCATTAGTGCCAACACAGAACAACATTGCTCAGGAATATGATTGGTGTTTTCCATGCAATGAGCCTCATAACCAATCCATGTGTTTCAATGGTGCTCTCAATCAAGCATTGATGGTGACAACTACTGGAGTGGAGGGTGAGGGCAGTCAAGGAAACAACCAACAACAAGAAACATTCCAACAAAGCAATCAGCCCCAAATGACACCACATTGGTAAATTGGCAGGCAGAGGATTTCTGTGGCATGAACCAGGTAGTTTCCCAAGGTGTTGCAGCCAACACAAGGTCAAAAAGGAGGAATTTGGGTGAAGAGCAGCCACTAGCTCCAACCAGCCCACAACCTTCTATGACTCCAGAAATGATTGGCAAGCAAAGTCCCATTTCAAATGCACAAGGGCAGCCAAGAACAGCCCCTAGGCCAACTCAAATGCCAGTTGTTGCTGCCCACGTGCAAGGAGTAAATGTGCAAACCAAGGGACAACAGAGAGATCCTTCATCACCATTCAGTATCATTGATCAGATGAAGAAGACAAACGTCAATATATCTATGTGGGAATCCCTATCCATCCTAGGCCAAAGAGATCTGCTGCAAGCTGCCATGAAGGATTGGCCAACTTCGAATCAGCAGGTTCAGATGCAAGACAAAGTGCTTACAAATGCTGCCCAGCCTGAAGGAAGTCATGGAGGACAACAAGGTAAAATGTTGAAGCCCCCTCCTTTCTATGTTTCATTAATCATTGGAAATCAGCTAGTACATAATTGCATGATAGACTCCGGGGCAAGTAGCTCAGTAATGCCTAAACAGATAGCTGATCAGCTAGGGCTCCAGTATGAAATAACATCTAAAGGGGTAGTGTAGCTAGATGGGACAGCAATAGCAACAGTTGGAGTGATTAGAAATTTGAGTCTTACCTTGCACGCATGTCCAAATGTTGTTGTTTTACAAGATGTATCAATCATAGACCTTCCACCACTCTTTGCCCTTTGCTTGTCAAGGGACTTCACAGCCAAGATTGGGGGGTATTTGTCTGCTGATTGGTCACACATGCTATTCAGAACAAGATATGGAACTAAGGCCACAATCAGATCCGAACCTATTGCAAACTTCCATATTGAGCCTTACACTCCAAGTCGAATAAATGCAATTGCTCAGATTTGATCAAGAAGATCACCCTAGCACTGATGAGGCTGACACCAAGGTTGGAAGTATCCCGGATCTAACTCTTGATGAATGGGCAAACAAGATACATGCTTTTGATCCCTATCAAGAAGTAGAAGAATCTGCGCTAGGAGTTTATTGTTTACATGAAGAGAATCAACCTCTCCCCAGCATCACCAAGCCGGATCATAAAGACAAGAATGAAGTATGGCAATTGTTCTTTGATGGGTCAAGGAGTAGACAAGGTGCAGGAGGAGGAGCTATGCTCATTTCACCGCAAGGTATAAGGTATTACTCAGCCTTCCGTTTCCAGTTTTCCTGTTCAAACAACACGGCTGAGTATGAAGCCTTAATTCATGGACTGCACTGGGCAATGAAGAAAGGCATCAGGAATTTACAAGTATTTGGTGATAGTGAGCTGATTGTAAACCAAGTCAAAGGAAAAAATGCTGCCAAAAATGATCTGTTGAAGAACTACAAAAATCGGGTATGGGATCTTATTGAAGATCTTGAAGCTTTTAGCATCAATTCTATCCCAAGAAAAAAGAATGAAGCCGCTGACAGACTTGCAGCAATTGGGGCTGCGTTTGATGTTGTAGAAAGTATCAAAAGTGAGAAATCTCAGCCTCATATCAAATTGGTTGTGAGACCAGCTGTTCCGGATAACAATACAAGTTGGCAAGTCTTCGAGAATGATCAGCAAATTGTTAATTTCCTACAAGAAGAAGCTGAGTTCTCCGCCAGGAATCAAGACAAGCTGCATCAGCAGTATGGTGACCAAGTGGTGCAGCTGAGAACTAACAAATTACCAAAAGGCCTCATAACCTTGGAGTCAATCTTCAACCCGAATGATCAGTTCCGGAAGGAGAAAGTGAACATTCAAGTAAAGGGTGAAGATTCAGAGCCTATTTTAGTGGAAGAAGGCAAAACATTGCAGATTGGCAAAGTAAGTACCTCACAAGAGAAATCTGATTTTGTTCAGCTTTGTCAAGAGTTCCCAGATGTCTTTGCTTGGACTTACAAAGATCTAAGAGGTTTCAACCCAAAGTTGGCACAACATACTATTGAGCTGGATCCGGAATCCAAGCCTGTCAGGCAAAAGCAAAGGCCAGTGAATCCCCATATTGAACCTCTCATGAGAAAAGAGTTAAGCAAGCTTATTGAGGCCAGTATCATCTTCCCCATCAAACACTCAAGTTGGGTTGCAAACTTGGTGCCAGTGAGAAAAAGAAATGGAGAAATCAGACTGTGTGTTGACTTCAGAGACTTGAACAGAGCCTCCCTCAAGGACCATTACCCACTCCCTTCCATGGAGCAAATATTGCAAGTTGTAGCTGGTTCAGAAAGGTTCTCACTACTTGATGGCTACTCAGGCTACAATCAGATTATGGTGAAGGGAGAAGACCAATTCAAGACAGCCTTCACAACCAAATGGGGCACATATGCTTACAGGAAAATGCCATTTGGGCTGTCCAACGCTGGTGCTACCTTTCAAAGGGCAATGGACATGGCATTCAAAGGTTTGATTAACAATGTGGTGCTGATCTACCTTGATGATATCACTATTTTTTCAAAGAATGCAGCAGACCACCTCTCTCATTTGAGACAAGTCTTCATGAGGTGTAGGAGATTTGGAGTGTCTTTGAATCCTAAGAAGTGCATCTTTCTTGCACATGAAGGAAAGCTGCTTGGCCATATTGTCTCCAAAGAAGGATTAGCAATTGATCCAGAAAGAGTTGAAGCCATAAGAGCACTACCACTGCCAAGCCACAAGAAAGCCCTTCAGAGTTTCGTGGGAAGGATAAACTTTGTTCGGAGGTTTGTCCCAGATTTTGCAGCCCTTGTCAAGCCCATCACCAAAATGTTAAAGAAGAGCATGGCTTTTAAGTGGACAGCAGAAGGCAAGGAGAGTTTTGAAGCAATCAAAGAAGCTATCTCTCAAGCACCAACTCTCATCAACCCAGACTTCTCCAAGGATTTCATCCTCTATGCATTTGGAGGTGATGACACTATTTCTGCCATTCTGGTACAGCAGAACAAAGATAATGATGAGCAGCCAGTTGCCTTCTTCAGCCAGAGCCTAGATGACTATGAGGTGAGGTACTCTTTTATTGAGAAGCATGTGCTTGCAGTAATCAGAAGCTTGAAGAAATTCAAGCATTTAATCTCAAACAACAAGGTCCAGTTGCTGGTCTCACATGCTGGAGTTAAGGACTTCCTCCTCAACAAGGATTTGAATGAGAAAAGGGCAGGTTGGATCACCCGTGTCATGGAATATGACATTGAGATCAAGATCACCAAGCTGGTAAGAGGGAAAGGACTGTGTGAGCAGCTGGTTTTGGGGAAGCAAAAAGAAGTATGCAATGAAGAAGAGGCTGTTTTGATAGTCCAGGACAGCCATGAGCCAAGTGGCAATCAAGAAGAAGACAATGCTTCCCCCACTCCTTGCTGGACCCAAGGCATTATACACTTCCTAGGTACAGGCCTATGCCCCCCGGAGATGAACAAGACCCAAAGGAGACACTTCAGTCAGTGTGCTGTTCCGTATGCCATTGTTGATGGAGTTTTGTTCAAGAAAGATGTGAATGGAGTGCTGCTGAGATGCATTAGCACAAATCAGATTCAAAGGGTGTTGGAAGAGTTTCATGGTGGACCAGCTGGTGGCCATTTTGCACCAAGAGTGACAGCTCTAAAAATCATGAAGGCTGGTTATTATTGGCCTAAAATCTTCAGTGATTGCTATGCATGGATCAAGAGGTGTAAGAATTGTGCATTCTTCACAGGAAAAGAGAGACTTGCTGCCCTCCCATTGCATCCAATCTCAGTTGACCAACCATTCATGCAATGGGGTTTGGACTTCATCGGAGTCATTAATCCCATTTCAAGCCAAGGGCACAAATGGATTTTGACAGCCACAGACTACTTCACCAAATGGACAGAAGCAGTAGCACTCAAAGAGGCAAATGAGTCTAGCATCTTAGACTTTTATGAGGGAATAACAACCAGATTTGGTGTACCTGCTACAATAATCTCTGATAATGCATTGGCATTCATTGGATCTAGGGTGACTGAGTGGGCTGTCAAGAATGGTATTTACCTAAGCACTTCATCGAACTATTACCCTCAGGGTAATGGCCAGGCCGAGTCTACAAACAAGAACTTGTTGAGGATCATTAGGAGGACTCTTGATGAGAATCAGAGGTCTTGGCATACCAAATTGAAATCAGCCTTATGGGCTGATAGGATAACTCCCAAAAGATCCACAGGTAACTCTCCATTCAAAGCTTGTCTATGGAAGAGAGGCAATCTTGCCCATGTCACTTGAGTTGCCAACATTGGAACTCATGAAGCAGCTGGAGTTGCTAGAGTTTGAGCCCATGGAGGTGAGGTATGCAGAGTTGATGGAGCTGCAAGAGATCAGAAATCAGGCATCCCAAGCAATGGAAAAGGATCAAGCTTTGATCAAGAAGACCTTTGATAGGAAGGCCAAAGATAGATCTTTTCAAGTTGGAGATCTAGTGTTGAAATGGGATGTGGATAGAGCAAAACCGGGAAGGCATTCAAAATTTGATGCCATTTGGAGTGGCCCATACATGGTCACAAAGTGCAAGAACAACAATGCTTTCCAATTGGCCTCATTGGATGGTGAAGAACTGCAGATTCCAGTCAATGGAATCTATCTCAAGCGTTGCTTCTAGAGGGAAGTTCACTACCTCTGTAAATATTAGATTAGATTTTCTTTCCTCCAAGTGCTTGTGCACATTGTTTTGCTGTAGGTTAGTTTTGTTTTCCCTAAGTGCTTTGGCACAGCTTGCTGTCCATGGAGATGTTTTGTAGTCCTTTCTTTCATTAGGTGATATTCCATCTTCCTCCTTACACATTCTAAGTCAGTTGGGATTCTAAACTGAATGTTTGATAACTCCATGCCCAATGGACTGCTTCAGGCTACTGGTCTTTTCACCTAAGCAGGCAGGTACCCCGCTGAGTCGCCAATTGTTATCCAAAATTCACCCCCCAGAGTAAATTTTGATAACATGCATTGAATTCTCAAGCCCGTGAAAATTGATTGATTCAGTGGCAAAAATCATGTTCCTGTGGTCCCCTGCAGATTTTTTCTAACTCTCCTGTCCAAGTTGAAAAGAGCAAGTTCTGAGAAAAGGTGAAAAAGTTGCAAAAGCAAGCTTGGGCCAGAAAAAATCATGAAAAATGTCTAAGTCCTAGTCCTCGCAATAGTCGGGACGTGAGGGACATCTGGGCGTGAATCGGCCAAAAGGCCGCCAGTAATCTGGCAGAGCAAAGGAACATCCGGCCGCCGGACGCTGCTGGGACGCGGAAAGCCGGTTCTGGGTTCAAGGAGAAGAAAATCGACTAATGCTCTCGGGACATTTGGGACAAGAAGAAGACGAAGGACGCGAACCCCCGGTTCGGCTTTCACCAAATGGGGAACTTTTCACCGGGACAGTTGGGACAAAGGGACGCGTGGGACGTGGATAGCCGAAGGAGCCGAAAGCCAATCAATCAAGCAACGCCACGTCATCGGCCGAATGAGGGAGGGACAAGGAAGCCCATTTCGGCGGATCGAGGTTTTTGTCCCAAACAGCCTTGGGACATCCGGGACAAAAAGACGCGGGAGACGAAAGAGCCAAAGCAGACCCATGACCAACCAAATCATGACACGTGTCACAAGGAGAAAAGTCCAAAAGTTCAAAGGGCGAGGTTTCAAGCACTAACCCGAGCCAATAAAAAGAGGACACGTGTCCAATGAGGAAGGGAAGCTCGGAGCTCGGGGAGGAGTTAGAGAATTTGGCAAGAAGTTCACCCAAAAGCTAAAAGTAAAGGTCTCCCGTGCCCCTGATGACCAATCAATGCATGCCACGTGTCATCCAGGTGGCAGAGCGCAAGAAGAAATTTAAAATCCATTTTTTGCCTGTTTTGTGTCCTAAATCTTCAGATCGCCATATCTTCGATCCAGAGCTCAGATTTGCACGTTCTTTATATCATTGGAAAGCTTATGAAATTATCTACATGATTTCGGGGTTAATCTTGAATTTTGGTGTAGTCTAGAGAGAGAAAATTGAGAAATGGCTCTGACGCGTGTTCATGGCCAGAAGTGACATTTCAGCGACTAGATTTAATGCAGAATGGGTCGCATTCTCCTGTAATTCGGTCAAAATGATAGGGTATGGGTTTGTAAGGTCCCCCATGCCATTTTAATGCACCTGCAGTCAAGAAGGAATGGGCTCTCATGTTTTTTGTACGCTTCTGTCTCCTAGGCTCGACCCATGCAATGTAAAAGGTAGATTTGGCTCATTTCTAAAGGGGGAACATTTTTGGGCATAGCAGACTTCTTCTTTCACCTCCAGCAAGTGATTGATGCAAGGATCAGACCTCTCCAAAGATTGTAATAGTTTTTTTTTACCTCTCTGAGGGTGTAATGCGTGTTTTTGACACTGAAATGATAATGCAAGCTCTGTGAATGGGTTTCAGTCCTCTGTTTGTATTATTTGCTTCATTTCAGATCCTAAATTATACCTTATCAGTCTGTGTATGTTTTATGTTGTGAACTTTGGTCTGTGTCTATTTGCATGACAAATATGTTTCACCACTCCTTTTGGTGCATCACCATCTTTAGTTAGTTTCAATTTTTGCACTTCTACCCCTGTCTCCTTGCAAGTTAGAGTAGGATTAGGATCTGAACCTCTCGTAGTTGGCAACAACAAATTGACATTATCATTAGATTAGATCTAAATCGAGGAGTTTGAGGAACCAAACCTCTAACTGAGATTCCTCTTAAAAAGCAGAGAATTAGATCAAATGAATGATATTGATTTTGATTATGTGATGAATGCATAGAAATTTTGATGGAGCTCTACATCATTTGGTATCGAATCTTTGGTATCAATTTTTGAATGAAATTTGATTGTTGATTGCTAACAAGAAATTGTGAAGTTGTTGTGATTGTGAAGTGATAGGTGAAGAGACAAATACAAGAATGGACATATAATAACTAGTGGTAGAGTTGGTAAATATGATAAACAAGAATCAAAGAGAAATAAAGGAGAGATAATCCTAGAAAAAGAGAGAGGATAAGAGAAGATAAGAGGCATGGATGGAGGAAGAATTGAAGAAGTTAAGAGAGGATGTAAATAAATTAGAAGAGTTGTTGATGAGAGAAGAAAAAGAAGTTGGATTTGTGATGAGAAGAAGGGTCAAGTGTCCTATAACACAAATTTTGAAGAGGAACCATAGGCTATAGTTGAAAGAGATCATCGAGAGAAGAAGATAAAAAGATAAATCAAATGAGATAGCATGCAAGTAAAACATAGAAATAGATAGTCGAAGAAGTTGTATATGATAGCCATCATAGGTTAGATGAGGACAATGAAGGTGAAACAAAAGTAGTATATCAGTCTATGAATGAGGTATGTGGTCCATTTCAAATGCAAAATGATAGTATTTTTATTATAAATCTTGAGTAAAATGAAGAAAATAAATATGATAGTCTTGTAAATGATGAATAATTGTATGAGTTACATTTTGAAAAGAAAGGAATCAGTTTAAGGAAAATGAACATGAGGGTGGCTATCAAGAGGTTCTTGTTGAGATTCAAGAAAGTGGGTACATAGGTGAAAGAGAATGAGGAAAAGAAAGGAAAAGTAACATATCAAAGGTATGAAATGGATGGAGATGAATAATATAATGTCCTTGAAGAGGCCGTGGACATGTTTTTTGCATTTTGAATATAACAAGAGAGGTATAGTGCATAAGAAAGCACTTGAAGATGAAAGTGAAGAGAAATAAGTAAGAGGAAAAGAGCAAGTGGAAAAAATAGATGAGATTGAGAAGTAGGTAATTGAAGAGAGTGTGAAGACCTTAAGGTTGAGAGAGTTCAAGAAAAGTGAAGAGAGAAGAGAGAGAAGAGAAAGGTGAAAGTGTGAATGAAGAATCTCATGGTGAAGGGCATGTGGACCTAGAAAAGGGTCTAGTGGAGGAAGTATTAGTTGATGAGGATGGTGAAAAGAGGAAAAATGAAGACAATGGACAACTTTTAGCTCATATGAGAAAAGAAAATGATGGAATTGTGTTGATTAAAGGCTATGAAGAGGTGGAAAACATCATAAACCATGAAGAGAAATGCATATTTGTTGTTTTTGTGTTTGATTTTGTAGGTACAATTGATAAAGGATTGAGGATGGAAGAGATGAAGAACAAGATTAAGAAGGAAAGAAGCCATTTCAAATAAAATGCAAAGCTAAAGAACCAATTATGGGATCCAGGTGGTCTTAAAGTCAACAAGGACAATGAGAGAATGGAAAGAAGACTAAAATCATGCAAGGAAGATGAACACAAGGTTATGCAAGAAAAATGCATGGACCTTTTTCTCTCCCTTGGGAGTATGATGTAGGGGCATCATTGAAAGACTACAAAAGTACAATTTCATTTGTTATGAGATCAAAGTGGGTGAGTTAGGAGGTCTAGGTTGAGTCTCAAAATTTGAATTTTCAAATTCATACCTTTCCCTCCTTTTTGTGTTAAAATGTCTTAAGGATGTAATTAGGGAACTATGACTTAAATAAACCATTGTAAGTTTGATTGGGAGGGTTTTGAAGTGTGTATGGAGGGTAAGATGTGTTTTCATGTGTCATAGGTTAGGTTAAGTCCATAAATGCTTAAAGAAATGTTCTAAAATGCCTATTTTGGCTAATGAAGGAATACGATGTGTCATATGAGTTAGTTACACTTCAAGTAGAAGTTACAAGAAAAGGAGATGATTCGAGTATATAGAGTACGTGACTAATATTCTTCCTTGAGGGTTGGGATCTCATCCCGGTAGAGGTATTTCAAGCTTTGTAAAAGAAGGGAAAGAAAGCGGGGTGGGGAGATAGGAAAGATTTGAAGGGAGAAAAGAAATGAATTCCAAAGTAGAAAGGTCAGAAGGTCTATGATTTGGGTTGGTAGTATACAGAGCCGAACCTACTTTGCATAGACGAATAAAGAAATCTTGATGAATAAATGACAACAAAGTAGAAGTAGATTCAACGAGAACAATCACACCAGATCTAACATAAGAAAGGTCGATGTAAAACACATGTATTCAGCACAAAGTCTAAATATTGTATTAATATTCGTTTCTGTTACAAAAAGTTCAAAATCTTTTCTTCCTACTTCTATTTCTCATCTGAAAAATATCCACACTTGAATACAACAAGTATTCAAGTATATATAGAAGAAGAGAAGAAGAGAAGGAAAAAGCAGAACCAACCACTTAATTACAAAAATATCTTACAAAATATCTCAAAGTCATTTGTTGACTTTTGACAACTTTGTGGATGACATCATCCCATGGTGCAACATGGATGATGTCATCATTTGTGTCAACATACTTTAGATAATTACAAGGAGAAAGTCGGGAGAATGAAACTATTCATCATCGTCCCGTGGCTGAAAGGGGGTATCCTACTTTTGCTGTTGCTCAGGTGACGAGATGTGGAACTGGGCACGGTATTCCATGAACTTGGTGATCATGGGTTGAAGTTGATCCTGGGAAGGATCCTTGTGTCGATCACTGATAGCCTCGCAAGTCTCCCGCTCGTCTGTGAGATTTTCTGGGAGTTTGGAATATTCGTTTTCGCGTCTATCAGGTACCCAATGAAGTCACGACAGGCCAACAGGTTGTTGATGGATTCGGCGTCGAAAGTGACTTGGTCCTAGCCCTTGTGAAATGATCTCCTTGAAGATCGAATAGTTTCCTCTACCTTTCTTAAGGTGAAAGAAGGAGTGAGCAAGCCCGGAGACATTCTCAGGACAATTTGCTCCATTTGATGCATTGCATCCAGGGCTTCCTCCTTGATCTTGTCAATCTTCTCTAGGACGAACTCCAGTTGATCGACCCGATAATCCAGAGTAGAAAGGATTTTGTTGAGGGCTCTGGGGTGCCCAAAGACGCCGAACTTGACCAGATCTTCGACTGAATAGTCGAGCATTTTCTGAAAGGTCTCATGCTTTGCATCTGGCATGGTCTAGCTCTTCGAGAGATGGGTCTGCTATCATCACTGGAGCTCTTTGTTCACCGATTGATATGATATACGATATAATCCGGTGAACTTGGCGATCACTCCCTCACTTTCTTTGAGGATTTGGCTCCTCCAGGTGGAAACTGCCATACCCTGCTCGCCGATTTTGGCGTATTCATTAATCTTGTCCTGGCTCAGAGGCTCAGGAGTTTCGGGCAGTTGTAGGAGGTGCACTGCCCATTTTCTGCAAGGCGTGGAGAAGATGTTTATTTTGCTCCTTTAACAACCTCTTTTCTTCCTTTGCTTCCTGGAGCTTCTTGCAAAGGGCGTCAACTGCAGATAGGGCCTCTCCTTGAAGGCTTTCTGAAGATGTCCCCATTGTGACTTGGGTCATTGTATAATCTGTTGAAGATAGATCCTTTTTATCCTTTAAAGGATTGGGGTAAGCTATCTCCATTACTCTCTCTCCTGACGCACTCTGAGAGAAGCGGGTTATAGGCTTTTGCTTCTTGGCCCCCTTTGATGGGATGACGGAGAAGTCCATCGGTGCGATGGGAACTTTCCTCTTTTGTTGGCTCAGTCTTTGAGAGATCCATCTTTGGACTTATGGGAGAGGGCCGGAATAGAAAAGGGAGCAGCTGCAGTAGTAGAAGGAAAATGCGTGGAGACACTTGGAGGTGGCATTGAGAGGGAGGCCGAGGAAGTGCTCACGGGAGGAAGAGATACTGCAGGGGAGGTAGACATGGGAATGGAAGGGAGCTGAGAGATGAGGGAAGAAATGGTGGGGGACAGCTCCGTGAGAGAAGAGAAGATGGACGATGAGGAAGGGGGAACAGTAGAAGATGGGGAGAGGACATGACCAAAGGAATGGTCGCTTGGGTCACTCGAGGAGGGGAAGGAGGAGAGGGAGAAGAGATAGAAGGGACCTCAATAGTTGTAGTAGTGGCAACATCCTGAGTGGATGTGCCCATCGGAACATCCTCGGCCGCTTCTTTCTGGAGAAGCTAGAGTTATAACTTGTTCTTGTGCGGCGGAAGGGGACTCTCGGGAGTCTCTTCTTGGTGAGCTTGACTCGCCCTCCTTGTCTTTACCTTTGCTCTTTGGAAGATGTTTTGAGTCGGAAGGTGCGTTGCCCAATGGAGATGTGGTGAAATCAACTCTGAGGTAGATGAGACCATTCATCCTGCACCAGTGCTCTGTTCTCCGCAGAGTTTCTTTGACCCTTTCTTCTATCATCATCGAGGTGCTTTAGTTACATCAATTACAATGAGCGGCCGAGTCGTCCCCACCCGTGTCAAGATATACGATCAACTTCTTGATCGCGGTTTGATAACCTTTTGGGGACGATGGCTCGCCGTCTTGGATGATTTCAGCCAAGGCTAAGCGGGAATGGTCTTTCCTTGAGCTCGACCTCATGATACAGGTCGATATAAATATCCTCGATCTGTGGAATGTGGATTGGATCGAGTTTGGCCCTAGGTAGGCAATTCCTTGGGTGAAAGTGGGCCTTGCCGAGAAGTTGTGCTTTAGATTTAGTAGCTCCAGCTCTGCAAACATCTCCCGTGCTTTGTGGTGAGAAAGACAAGTGTACCTACCCATTGTGAGGGGAAAGGAGTTCCACCCTTCTTTCTCTTCAAGCACTTCTCGTGATAGGTTATGAGTTGTCTTGACAGCTCCAACAGGATCAGCTTGGGGCCGGCATATCTTGGCAATTTGGTTGGTTCCCCCAAGAAGTTGGCTGCCCTTAGATAAGTGAAGGTGGGGAATTGAGTGAACAAGGCCCCCCATTTCTCTGTTGCTGCAACAATGCTCTTGGTCATATGACCGTGAGTCATGTTTGGCCTCAAAAGGCAGACGATGCCGTAGAAGAAGGCATCGTTAATCTTTGTAAACTGAGAAATATTGTTCTCCAGCTTCAGCTCTGGATAGTATTCATATATTTTTACTTGGGGCCAAACCCCGCACCGCATCAACGTTGGATAATCTCTTTCTGAGGCGCAGCATAAACTACGTAGGAGTTCATGTAGAACCTCCCCGTTGTGGTAAGTTGTTGGAGCTGCTCGGATATAGTGCTGCTTATGATCTCCACCCACTCAAAGCGTTGATCTGGCACATTCTTGTTCATTGTCTCCAGGTATCTAAGCATCCATTTATGAAAGTAGTGGGCATCAGGAAGCCCAAATACTCTACTTAGGAATGTGATGGTATCACTGAGTTCCTCTGAGAAATCACTGCGATGAATGACTTGTGGCCATCTGGTCACCACCTTCTTGTTTTTCAGGTATACCTCATTCATTAATTACATACACTGATCCTCATTATCTTCCCAAGCCTTGGTGCAATCTTCTTGGCTTACGGCCACAAAGTGCCGGTGGTGAGGAATGCCAAGCATTATTTCGAAGTGTCGGGTAGTGAGGTTGATCACGACCTCGCCTTTCTCATTCTGGACACACCTTGTGTCTTTGTTGTAGCAGCGGGCTACTACCATCATGAACTCGTTGTTCACAGCACTGACCGGGATCCCTCCAGCAAAATGCAGGCCACTGCCTACCAGTTTGTCCATCCACGGACTTCCTGTGACCCTTCTGGTTCTGGCCCAGAAGTCTTCCATATCGATATGACCAAGTTCTGAGTCTCTTATATCTAGGTCACACTGCTGCTGGGATTCGGGCATCCTGACCCTCTGATATTTGTACTTCATTTCTTCCTCTGTAAGCTTGGCTTTACCCTTAGACTTGGTAGGTCTCTTGCTTGATGTAGACATATGTAGTTCTGAACTTAGTTGTTGATCTGCAAGAAGAAGAAGTGAAACCCAACGCAGGAGAGTCATGTTAGCTATTTGATCTCCCATTGAAGTATTGACAGAAGGAAGAGTTAGCAATTTTAAGGCATCGGGGTAGGGCGCATGAACACTGCAGGCTGCAGGGCTAAATAGTGTGGCACATAGAAAAATGGTGTTACAAGGGACAAATCAGTGCCAAAGGGCGCAAGGCGCATGGATACTGCACATGACATTTTTTTGTTGTTGCAAGCGGGAGTGCGCCGGTGCCATTTATATGCGTTTTATACCAGGTGCATGTATTTTTCATGTTACACGGGGACAGGATGCACCAAAGGTGCATATATTTTTCATGTTACATGGGGATTTGGTGTGCCAAAGGCGCGCAAGTTTAGCATGTGTAACATAGACTTCAGGTGCGAAAAAGGGAACTTGGCGCGGCGCATGGGAGGTCTGCATGACATGATGTTGCTGTAATAGGGGATGATGCTGCTGTGCATTAATCAGTTTTATACTTGGCGCAAGCATGGTTGGTGTTGCATGGATGCAGGGTGCGATGGCGCAATTTTTTGCAATGTTACACATGTGTTTGGTGCGCCAAAAAGGGCGCAAGGTTAGTGGGTGTTGCGAAAAGGAAAGTGCGCTTTGAGGGCGTAACTATTTTTTATGCAGCAAGCATGGTGGATGCGCCGTTGGCATGACTGTACCTCATGTTGCAAGGGCAAGGGGATTGCGCAAAGGGTAAAAACACGTATTTTATCAATTTTAAGCCTCTTCTTTCTCTGTGGGGTTTGAATGGGTGTTAAGCCTCTTACGGGAGGCTTAACTCGCGGATAGAGAAGGGGGTACAACAAAAAGACCCAAGTGCTTTGAGGCAAGGCTCTCTTTACTAGCAGATCTGGAAAGAGGAGGGAGAGCATGGGGGAAAAGACTAAAAGCGGGGCAGCAAAGGAGGGTTTTGACAAATCTATGCAACCTACTACACAAACAAACAATAACAAGCAAAAATACAGGGGAAAAGACCACCTACCCGGAATATATAACGTGAGAAGTGAAGCGGGGTCCACGAACGTGACACGAGGATGATAGGCGTCTTGTGACAGTGCGAGAAGAAAAAAGAAACAATCACGTGTTTTCTTAATTGGTGATAATGATGGCGGTGGATGCGCTATATATAGGCAAAGGTGTAATAAATGCACCAACCACTTTTTGAAGTGGCGCATCAAAACACCTGTCGACATTGCAAAACTTGCACCTGTGGCGCACCAAGATGTGTGTTAACACGTTGTTATGTGTGCCTTTAGCACCAAAAGTGCTGTCAACACGGAAATACGTGCGCCCTTGGCGCACCAAAACGTGGCGCAACAAAAATATTGTTGACACGAAGGCGCATGCGCCTTGGCGCATGCAAGAAAAGGCGCAACACGTGAGGTGCACCAAAATGTGTGTCGACACGCCAAAGGGTGTGCCAAAGGAAATGAAAGGGGGCATGATTTACCCTGTGTTGCACAGACAAAAGGTGTGCCCAACCCAAAAAGACCAAAAATGGCTAAGTCTAGAAAACCAGATTTCCTGGGAAAGGGTTTTGCAGAACGGTCGAATCGAAGCGGGGTCCCCGACGAGGACCGAGAACAAAATTTTACAGTATGGTTACCCATAAAATTGCCCTTACCAATTTTATGGGATAACAATTTGTGAAGGTAACTTGTGACATGAGGATGTGTTTAACAATGGATGGTATTTTCTTAGAGTCTTTGGTTATAGTTTATTTGTAAGGTGAGAATGATCTAACCATGAAATAATGATATTTTACATGTTGTTGAATTATATTAGATGACATGAGAATTGAATATTTTACATATTTTAGTATATAATTGCATAAACTTGATTTGTGAAAAAATCATTTCTTGTGTGTTTAAACAAATTTTGACTCACTTTGGGCCTTATGGTGGATATAAGAATGAGTAGAAGCTATAGGGAAGGTGGGACAAGGTTAATCTAATGCATGTTTGAGAGCTAAACAAAATGAAGTTTATGTTTCCTTGAGTGAGGGTGAAGTCTCCAAAACCCTATTTTATACACTTGCATGTAAGATTGATTTTCATGATGTTAATCACACTAACCCATTTTTATATCCCTTTATTTGCTTAGGACTCTTGAGGAAAGTTAAATAGTCCTTGTTGACAATTTCTGAGACCACGAAAATAAATGCATTCCATTTTATATGAAAAATATGCTTTTCAAGCTAATTCTCGCCACTAAACTAGGGTTTGACAGGTTGGGGATTTGAATCCTAAAATTTTGAGTTAATAATTAGAAACCATTACTATGAAAATGTATATTTAAATATTTTGAAATAATTTTGAGTTTCCACTAGGTGAAAAGGAGTGTATTCTTACCATTCAGAGTGAGATAAAAATCCACAATCATGACCTAGTTGAGGAAGCTCACTTACAAAAGGAGTAGGATTTGGACTTAGTTTTGATTTGTAAACTTCCTTTTAAAAACTAAACGAGATCCTTTCTTAGTGACAATTGAATGGAAATTTATTAATTCCTTCTTAACCAAACTAACTTGTAGAGTATTCACACAATTAGATTGAAATAATAGAGAAACAGAGACAAGAATGAGACAAGATTTATCCTGGAGAAACTCGATGTGGGAAAACTCTAGTAGGTGAGAAAATTATCTCCCTTCACTATGTAATCTCAAAATGATACAAAGAAATCTTTGCCTAAACTAACCTTTAAGAAAGCTTAAAATACTTCCTAATTGTATCTACTTTCTCACAATTTCTCCAATACAAGAACTTGGCATGTGGAACACACCAACGATGTAGGATGTGCATGCACCACTTACACTCTCTTTGTCTATCTTTATATGGATCAGATCAAAATTTGCATCAAGAACTGCAAGAGGTCTATAGAATAGCACACTTGCATGTTTGTGCAATATGGTCTATAGATAGCACACTTAGCATGTGCTATGGCTATTAATAGCATGTGCACCACGACCTATTTTTGGAATAGAGAAGTGGTGAAGGGCAAGTCCCCACCCTATATTTAATATATATATAGATGAAGTGCAATATATATATATGATGTGAATCACATAGATAGATATATATAGAGAGGTATACGATGGGATTACTATATCAGATCCATATGCGCATTGGTATAGAATGCCATTATTGTAAGGATATTCTGTGTTTATTAATAGATGGAAGTTATTGGCTGAATCTAAGTGTTATTCCTGTGTGAAATCAAGTAGTGCATGTTCTTGATTCAATCATGATTATTGTTTAAACTTGTTCTTTCATAAATCTAAATATGGTATGCATTGTAGAATGATGGATTAGTTATGGATCTATATGTTTATTCCTTCATCATGCTAACATCCTACTACAACAACCCTAAAGAGGGACCTGGTACCTTTGTGTGCTTGGGTGAGTGCTCAGTCTAGGCTGAGTGATGTGCCAAATGACTAGGGTGTTATCTAGTAATTCTAGGCTGCATCATTGGTTCCATTTTCGGGACCTCTTTTTCAGTTGTTTTCAGGATGGTTCACGATGAAGACATACTGGTTAACTCTAGCAAGTATTGAGGAGTGGATACATGATCTGGAGGAAGAATATGCACAATGGTTCAATAGTGGATCTGAGTTTAATGCACACACTTGGGTAGAATAGAATTTGTATGATAACTTATATGAGAGATTTTTTCACCATCTTTCAGTAGAATTATATGAGTGGCTGATTGCGTATGCATCTAAGTGGAATTGGAGGTATCGTGCACTTGTCTGGACACAAGAAGAATTTCAGGCCCTTTATGATGATGTTGATCTGATCTAGACTCATGTTGTGGATACGTGGTTTCATGGTGTTCTAAAAAGTTATATTCTGGAATATTCAATTTTGACGTATTCTTTCCTGAGGTAGCTGAATTCTAGTTTTTGTGGTATCCAGAGGAACATATCTCTGCAAGGCATTCCACTGGCGATCAAGATCTTGATGGTAACTTTGAACCTGGAGAGTAAACCGATGGCTAACTAAACTCACCACGCACGAGGGAAGGAATAGGTTTGGTGAAAGATGGAAGACCTAGTGGCAGAAAGGAAGAGAGAGGAAAGGTGGCTTAAGTATAATGAGGTGCATGAGAGGGAGATAGAGAAGAAAGTGTACCATTGCAGAAAGTATGGCGTTGAGGAGAGAGATGGCTTGTGAAGGATTTAAAGCTCACATAGAAGACGTGGAGCCAGAGCATCAAGAACTCCCCATCTTGGAAAGCATGACAGAGATCCCCCTTGGCCTCATGTGAAGTACGCCAACAGAGACTACTTGGGCCACAAGTGCATCTTAATCCACCTGGTGACCTAGCCCTTGCACTTGGTTTTTCAGTATCTAGTATGACAAGTAATCAACAAGCAAGTTTGGGAAGTAAGAGAGAAAGTACATCAATGGTAGGACAAATGGCTTCAATGTTATTTGGAGGTGTTTTTAGGTGCATCATCCACACATAACGTAAGTGCACCAAATGTTGGGTTCACCTCTGGAAGTGGAACTACCTCACAAACTGTAGGGGTTCAAGTATAGTACTACTATCAGAGCACAGGGGAGTACATCTACAGGTCCTATTCCAGCTACTGGTGGAGGGTCAGAGGTATAGGTGGTTCTAGTTCTGGTGGATCTGGTGGTTCTGGAGGCAGAGGAAACACAAGAGGTTCTAGATCAGTGGTCAAGGTCACACAAAAACCACAAAACATTTATATGGAGATGTCTCTTCATCTTTCTAGAGTATAGAGGCATAGAGGATGTTGTTGAGCATGTGCACATGTGTGAAATCTTATGGTGCACGTGAAAGGGATCATGGTTGTTGAGTGCAAGGCAAGTCAATTACTACTACCATAGAGGATGAGCACAATATGGTATAGGAAGTTTGACCCTGATCAAACTTGCATGGATTATGCAGTGTTGAAGGATGCTTTCTTAAAAGAGTTCTATATCCCAGAATTTGAGTAGAAAAGTATTAGCGTGCGCTCAAAGATATCAAGCAAGGCACCACTGAGAGTGTACGTGAGTATGATGCCCACTTTAAGACACTTCTATCTAAGATTTCTTATGATATTCATGCCATCCAACATGCACAATGGTTTGTTGGAGGATTGATTACACCATTCAAAAGAGCACTGTCACATAAGACATACATTGATCCACATGAAGCACTGGAAGTAGCTTTGCATGCTGAGGTAGTTGGGAGCATTGACACTAGCGTTAGTCCATTCTTAGAGGCACATATTACAGCTATGGCTAAATAGTTAGAGAAGCTATCAAAAATTCAGCCCATGAAATGTGCTCAGAATTTGGTGTATAGATTGTGAAGTAGAAGGTCACACCAAGGATAGTTGTCCAGCAAAAAATAGTATGCTCATTACTATTGGACTGTGAGATTTGTCATTTGAATCATGATGCTAGTCATTGTCCTTTGTTACAACACATGATAAGGAAGAATGTATCCTTATTTTACAAAATTTGCAGGTCCATGACCCATGATACTGAGGATTGTCGATTGATTGGTCAGATCCAGGATGCTATAGACATTGGGGTATGATAGACAAGTGTAATAGATAATTCTAAGGGTAAGAATGAGCACCAAGATCGAGATCATAATCAAATGCTATGACAGGAATGAGGGCATTTTGAAGGAGGTCATGGAAGAGGATGGATATCGATGGTGGATATGGAGGATGAGGCCGTGGTGGAGGAAGAAGTGAGTTTCCTCAAGGAACATGCTATACATGTGGATCCCCGATCATTATAGGTGAATGTCCCTAGAATGTTACATGTTTTTTTTGGAAAGAATCATAGCTATGAGGAGTGCTGGACTTATATGAGCATCTCAAGTAAACAACATAAGCAAGAAACAAAGGCACAAGGATGGTTAGGATCCAACGTGGTGGAGGAAAATCAAGTGGATGCCCAAGATAGCACTAGAAACCGAGGCCTTAACTATAAAGATTATTACACATGCGTGAAGTGGCACGTGCAAGAGAGGCATCGTACCAAAGCCTACGATCACCAAGGAGGAGGTTTTGCATGCAAGGTACCCTAGATCCGCTCATCGAAGGAGGTTTATTAGATACCATGGAAGTGCTAAGGAATCTTTAGGGTGAAATACAATACTTAAAGGAGCAGAAGAAAGCATTAGAGATAGTCCAAACTGATATCGATGATCTGAGAGAAGTATGCAAAATGTTGCACCAGGAGAACATCATCCCACTATTAGGAAGTTGGTTAAAAGGGAACACTCCACGCGCAAGTATTGAGACAGATGATAGATCCTACATGCAAATATTCCCCCTGATAGCATTGACTATGACAAGGAAATTACTCTGAATGTTGTTGTGGATGGATGGTTGTTGAGCAATATTCTGATAGATACAGGTGTGGAAGTAAATGTGCTTACATTAGATGCATGGGTACAAATGGGGAGACCCCCATTACAGCCATCATCTAATGTGTTGTTTATGGCAAACCAAACTAAGGAAACTCCCATAGGAGTTTTGAAGGATGCATCTATAACTATACAAGGGGCCAAGTTCACTGGGGATTTTGAGGTATTAGCACTTAGAAGAAGATAATTTTCCATCCTTGCTTGGATGCCCTTGGTGTTATGTGAATAATGTTGACTTGAGATTCAATAAGGGGTATATCAGCTTTGAGAACAAGGAGGAAAGGGTTGTGATACCTTTGACAGATGGGAAGTCTACACCATATGTTGAGCCTCTAAGTGAGGAGGACTTAAACAGAATCTATGTATGCACTTTTCAAGATCTAGAGGTCAATGAGCCATCAAAGGAAGGCATCCTACAGTGGGAGGATTCTCATTCTATTAGTGATACTACAAGTATTTCTTGTGATAATTGGGCTCATGGTACATATGAACTAGTAGGGCGTGAGGTAAAAACATGTTTGCAGTAAGAATGGACTTTGTTCTATTCGATGGATAGGTGGTGCAGCAAGACTTGGTATACAGGAGTAGAAGATCTTCCTATATTTTTGAAAGCCATGGAGGCACAATGCATAGACTCAGGTTAAGAGAAGAGACATGTTAGCATATGTCTTACGTGGGACAACAACACATTGGTGGGTAGTTCATAGAGATAATCTTATGGAGTGGAAGGAGATCAGAAGTTCCCTATCTACTAGGTTTGTAAGAAGCAATGCACCTATGTAGATCTACACTTATAATGGTGATCAACCTGCTCAACATCACATTCAACAAGTGTGAGAGACTCTGGACAGTGGGACAGGAAGCATTACCACCTTCACTCTGGGTGCATAGATTGTATTCTACTCTACAAGGATGTGCACATGCCTAGTATGTATATGCAAGAACTACATAGAGAGACTGGGAATTGGAAAAATTTGACTACATAGGAATGATCCAGACCTTTGACTATTTTTCTTCCCAACCTCCAATAGAAGAGGCATTAAAATTTTTCAAGTGGTTAACCATGGGAGATAGTGCAAAGGCAGAGGAACTCATACAAGAATTAATGGGTGAGACAGAATCTAGTGCACATTTTGAAGAAGAAGGAGAAGACTCCATATTGCTTGATCATGTTTGTCTTAAGAAAGAAAAAGGTAAGATGGTGTACATCGTGGATGATGAGGAAGTTGAAAATTTGGATATTGACCATTCACAAGGGGGGTGCACGAGGTCTTGGATAGTGTAGATAAGGATAAGGATACATGCATACCATGAACCAATGAAGACCAAAAAGGTCAATATAGGATCAGAGGCTGAGCCTAAGGAGGTCATAATTGGAGACTACTGGTCAAACTCGGAGGTGGAAAAGATCATTGAGTTACTCAGGATTATCAGACTTATTCCCTCGAGGGTATCATGAACTTAAAGGCATGCATGAATCACTTGGGGAAATGAAGATAAAGCTTAAGGAAGGTGCACACCCCATGAGAAAGAGACCTTATAGAATGAATCCTAATTTGTGAAAAGGTAAAAGAAGAAATTGATAAAATGTTGAAATATAGAATTATCAAGCCCTTGATGAGTCAGAATGGGTTAGTCCAATGGTGATCAGTATCAAGAAGGATGGATGAATTAGAATATGTGTGGACTATAGGAGCTAAATGTTGCCATGTGTAACAGACCCATTCCCTATGCCATTTACTGGAGGAAATACTAGAGGAGTTGTAGGGCGTGAAATATATTCCTTCACAGATGGGTTTTCTGGGTATCATCAGGTTAGGATTGCTCAGGAGGATCAAGAAAAGACTACATTTACTACTGAATGGGGTAGTTTTTCCTATACTGTGATGCCTTTTGGATTGAAAAAATGCACCTGTTGTATTCTCATGTATAGTTTTTCAGCATTCAAATATTTTATTCACAACTTTTTATAGGTTTATCTAGATGATTGGACAAATATATGGGCTTGTGAAAGATCATTGTGACAATCTGCGCTTAATGTTTGAATGATGCAAAAATTGAGTATCTCTTTAAACATCAAGAAGTGCATATTTTCTACACCTTTTGGAATATTGTTAGGGCATATAATCTGTAAGGAAGGGTTGTTGGTTGATCCAACTAAGGTTGTAGTCATTCTAGGCCTGGAAGTGCCTACCAGTCAAAGTGAGGTGTGTGGATTTTGGGTCATATAAGTTATTATCAAAATTTCATCAAAGGGTATGCCAAAATTTCTGCACCCTTGGAAGAATTACTAAAAGGGAAAGGTACATTTTATTGGGGAGAACCAACAACAATGTGCATTTGAGATATTAAAAGAGAAACTTACTACCACACCCATTCTACATTTTCCTCATGGGATAAACCATTTCATGTGCATGTGGATGCTTCTGGCATGGCCATTGGTGTTGTGTTAGCTCAACCTGGAGAAGGTATTATAGATCATCCAATTTTTTTTGCTAGTAGGAAGTTGACTCTTGCTAAAAGAATTATACAACTACAAGAGTGAAGCATTTTTCAATGATCTATGCATTGCACAAGTTTTGACAAGTACTTGTTAGCAACACCATTTGTGTTTTATATAGATCACATGGCATTAAAGTATTTGGTAAACAAACTAGTCTTACAAGGGGTGCATATGCAGATGGGTACTCCTATTTCAAGAGTTTGACTTCACAGTTGTGGTGAAGCCAGGGAAAAGTAATTCTAGACTAGACCACTTGTCTAGAATTCACTCAGGAGAAGAAGCACAGACAATTGAAGAAACCATGCCAGATGCATAGTTATATAGGTTACAATGTGCACCCATGGAATTAGAAGACATTGTTGTCTTTCTACGAACTGGTATGGCACCAGAAGGAATGAAGGCATTAGAAAAGAAACAACTTGCTATATACATGTGGCACCATTTATGTTAATTAGTGGTGACCTCTACAAGTTAGGTAGAGATGAAGTATTATGCCATTGTGTATTAGAACATGAGCACAAGGATATATGGGAAGAAGCCCATGGTGGTATTGCAGAGGCCACTATGTAGGTGATGACTACCCGAAGATCCTACTCACTGGATTATGGTGGGAGACATTATATAAAGATTGTAAGGAATATTGCAAGGCATGTGACCATTGTCAGCACCTAGGAAAACTAAGGCAAAGAGATGAGATGCCTTTGAGACCAATTACTAGTGTTGAACCATTTGAGAAATGGGCCATTGATTTTGTAGGACCTATTTCACCAGCTACCGCATGCATAGATGGATCATGCTATATCATTACTTGCATAGATTATCTCACACACGGTGGGTAGAAGTAACACCTACGAAGGACTGTACAATAGCTACAATACTAGGTTTCTATGGGAGAATGTTCTTACAAGATATGGATGTCCTTTAAGCTTGACAAGTGATAGGGGTACACATTTTTTGAATGAGACAATCAGATCCTATTAGATGAGTTTATGGTTGCACACCATAAAACTACACCCTATCATCCTCAAGAAAATGGAACTGCTGAGGCTTTCAACAAGATTTTGAGCCAAATTTGACAAAAATTGTGATGTTGGAAGAAAGGATTGGGATGATAAAGTGTCAGCTATTCTTTGGGCATATAGAACAACTTATAAGAGATTGAACAAAGCCACACCATTTCAGTTGGTGTTTGGGCACAGAAGTCATTCTCCTATAGAATTTATGTTACCTTCTTTGTGCATTGCATGCTAGAGGTCTAGCTGATGAGAAGGATTTAGAAGAGCATATTGAGAAGATGATTCAACTGGATGAGTGATGAGCCATAACATGATGGAGTCAAAAGAAAAGGCTAGGAAAAAAGCATGGCATGACAAAAACATAAGGGATAAGAAGTTTGAGATTGGACAAATGGTACTTCTTTATGACTCTAAGTTCTTGCACCATCCAGGAAAGCTCAAAGTACATTGGTTGGGGCCATATGTCATCACTCACATACTTGAAACAAGTGCTTTCCTAGTTAGAAGCACTTGATGGAACACACTACCTGGTTACTTCAAACGGGAGTAGGTGAAGCCCTACTATAAATAAGTCTTCTTGGTGTTTGTAATAAGGTAGTATTGCCATTTAGATTAGGTTTTCAATTATGTATTTTCTTAATGTATTTCCTTCATTATCATTATGCTTTGTCAATTTAGTTGTTGTTCTTGTGTAATAAGTGTGCTTGCGTGCATGAAGCTAATTACTATGTGAAGAATGTTTATGCACAGAGGACTACACATACTTTTAGTGTGGGGTGGTTGTTTATATCTAGGTACAAGACAGTGGGAATTGAAAGGATAAAGGAATAAGATGCTATGGGTGTGCTTTAAGTCAAAAGAAGATTGCTTCTCACAAGTGACCAAGGATGGAGATGAATGAAGGAACAATATAACACGAGGTAAGCGAGAGGCCATGATAACTACTAGAGAAGGTAAGAATGATGAGGTACTGGGTGCAAGGGCATGCATCTGAAGAGAATTCTATGATGACCAGAGGGTAGGGAGGTGCTAGAAGGTTATAGCTAGGGGTGTGAAGATGTACCACGCATGGAATGAATGAATTTGGTCAATGAATGAGGGGATATTTGGTAGGTGAAGGAGCAATAAATGCATCAAAATTTGAAAAATCTATATAAGGATGGGATGCGAATTCATTTTTACCATTGTGATTAAGATTATTTGAAAGAAGCCAAGTGTGAAGAGCCGAGTGATCATTTTAAGGTGTGAGAGGTGTGTAACCAGTTGTGACGAAGAGATCTGTGTGCAGAAGAAGCTTGTGTCCCCGGTGGTGAAGGGTTTGAGTGAAGTGAGGTGAAGAGAGATGAGTTAGGGGCACATAATTTCACCTAGGGCATGCTGAATTGAACTAGGTTTGCTTCACACATTGCAGAATTTGAATGGAAAGGATCTACAAAGGATTGCAAGGTAAAAATGGCACCAAGAAGGAATACAACAGGAGTAAAAAAGGAAAGAAGAAGGTGGTCATGAGGAAGAAAAATGGAAGAAATGGCTCCAAAGCAATTTTTCGAGATGCAATATCTATAGAGGGGTTATTTGGCTAGGAGTGGGATTCATCACATAAGGAAAAAAAAGTGAGTGAATACAATCACCATACCATGAGAACAAGAAGGAGCTTATATTGTTGAACACAAAGACAAATAAACGCACGGATGGAAGATATGCATGTATGTATGATGATGTGGTGAGAAGCTTTTAAGAGGATAGGGGTTTACCAACTTTATGAGCTCCCTTATTTTGGGAAGTATGAGCCATTATACCAGTGGCTCATGAGTAGAGTGCATGAGGATTTTTTCTACTTTGCAGGTGCAGAGTAGAATTTCAGCACTCATCTCCATGGTGATAGGGTTGAAAGGCATAGAGAGATGATTTGTGAGATGATCTAACAGATAAAACCACAATATTAGAGACCAGAAGGAGTTGGGATATACAAAGGGTCCATGTGGTATGGACATCGAAAAACTAAAGAAGTATCCAGTAATACAATGGCCACACATCTCATTACAAAGCTCAATGACTAAGAAAGGTGGTCACAAGTGAACACCATGTGGCTACACATTGCCAAAAAGATGTCTGAAGGAGTAGTCTACAAAATTTCATGGTATATATAGAAGACAATCATTGAAGAAGTGTACGTGCAGGAGGAAAGATCAACTTTGGAGTTGTTTCTGTTATCACTAGTGTTCATGGAGAAGGAGTTACCTGATGGACCGAAGGAGAAGTAGGTATGGGAGTATCCGATGGAACACAAATCACCATCAGAAAGCTTCAAGAAGTACCTATGTGAGGGATCCATAAAGAGAAAAGGTTAAAAATGGGCATTATGTGTGAGAAGTGGTATGATAGGCTCATGTGTGGATTTTGAGGAAGGAAGAATGGCATCCCCAAGGACTTGCCTTCAAAGTGGTTGGAAAGGTAGTTCAATTTTTGTATACCAACATTTCTGTATAGTGCGGTTTGTAATGAAAGATGGGGCATGGAGTCCTTGGTGCAAGTTTCCATATGCATTCATTCATAGTAAAGGTACTTCCAGTGCATCATTACATAGGTTTACAAATGACAAGCCTTGACTAATATTCAATGTGGATAAGGTAGATATAAAGACTACCACACACTAAGGAAGAAATATGTGTATCTAGGTGGGGTGCATATGTTGAAAGACTCATTTTTGATGTTTTGAGCATTAAACCAATAAGTTTTAGTGGTGGGAGATATTGGAGCAAGCATTGGTGTATCTCCAACTAAAGCCAAAGATGGAGAATAACAAGTATGTGGAAGGTGAGTTCACACTTCCAAAACACCACCAAAGGGAAAGCATACAATGGAGAACATCCCACAGTGCCTAAGCCCATGAGAGCCAATTAAGTGGAGGATGAGGAGGAGGAGCAGTGAAGATAGTGGTGGTTTGGAGCATAGAGGTAGGAGACATCCTAAAATAAGGGTGAAGCTTGAGGCGCCACTACACCACCTCAACCACAAGAGGGGATGATGAGGATGAATGAATATAGTCCAAGGAGAGCAATATTTAAGAGGGTGTTTAGGAGAATAAGGACCCAAGGTGCTACTCCAACCATGTAAACGTAGATCACCGAATCTCTCCCATTATTATGTTCCTTTAAAAAGGAGGAAACTAAAGTTAAATGAGGAGGCGGAAGAGTCAGAGGAAAGCACGCCTAATTCTCCTACACTTCTAGAGAACATAGAAGAACATGGTGAGGAATCAAAGGAAAGAGGAGAGGATGAGAAGGGACCAGAGGAGACAACTGCAGAGAATGTTTAGGACATGGAGACACAAGTCCCAAATTTGGAAGCTAAAGTCCCTAAGCAGCAATGGTCTAGAAGAACAAGTGGAGAGCACATTCCACCACCATGGGGTATTGGAGGATGTAGGTAAAAGGATTTTCACGCCCAGCATTTCAGAGCATGATAGCACAGAAAGAAGGATTTATTTGGTTGGGAGCTAATGGATGAGATATGGCCTAGTTACACGAGGAAAAACTATCATGGTCAATGCACACCCATATGGATGAGCCTAACTTTAATATATGTGAAGAGTCATGTGTTTCAAGATGAAGTGAAGAAGGCACCATAATCTAGACATATGATAGTAAAGCCTAATGTCATGTCGATGAACAGTAGTAATGCATTGGTAAAGGTTTCTACTAAAGTTGTAAGGAGAAACATTTGGCATACAATAATAATTATATGCGGAGGAGCCAAGACATGCAGGATGCAAGGATGCCACATAAATCAAAGAGAGGGACTTAGTGATCAATGAAGATTTAGGAGGAGATCTAAATGTCATAGGATGGAGAATTATTTGACATCTATGTAGGTATGTTATTAAAGATGAAGAATATTGATTCAATCTCATGAATCATTGAGAATTTGGTGGACAAGATAAGTTGTAGAAGTTTTAATGAACCTTATTTATATCATCCGATGTAGAAATCAACTAATGTAGAATTTATAAACTTATTTTACATCCAAGAAGATCACCTCCTCCTTTAAAACCCTATTTACCAAGGGTAAAACCAAATCACTTGATTTACACACCTTTGATATATTTCCCGAATATATCAAATGAGGACCTAAAGTCCTTTTTTATATAAGGTGATCGGGTATGTCTCCCGACCCACCTTTTCAACCTAAAATGGTTGACACATACACCTAGGTTTATAATATTTAATATTAGAAATATAATCATTTCATGATATTAAATATTTAACCTAAAGTATATACCTAGGTTAGCATATTTAATAATAGAAATATAAATATTTCATATTATTAAATATTAACCTATATATTAGTGATGGACCCATATACATTAAGGGTTGGCAAGACCACTTAATCATTATGTTCCAACACTCCCCTTAATGTTAAGTGGGATAACATAACATATGCCAATAGATTACCTACCCTGTGGTACACTACTACAGATTTACAATCCTTAAACCATAAAGGTTTTAGGCTAGCATATCGGTTGAAGGAATTATAACACCTTCATCATACTCAATTTACCTTTTGGTACAAAAGGATTTGGAATCCCAAAGATCATCCCATGATCAAGTGGCTAAGTATGATTTGTGAGTTTTACATGTTCTCACAAAGGTTCTCATAAAAGGTTATTGAACCCAAGCATATAGGAGCCTTTTACAACCAAGGACCTCCTTAACAATATGCTTGTACTAGATGTTTACCAAGTAAACTCAATAACACTAAAGAGTTTACTAAAGACCACCTTTAAGATCTTTCTACACTTCTTTCTAAAAAAGAAGTCGAGGAGGTATACATGCCCGAAGGTCTTTTTACACTTGCTCGAAGGTATTTTTTTACACTTTCCCAAAGGTCTTTTTACAAATGCCCGAAGGTATTTTTACAAAAACCAAGTTCCATTAGGAGGTGACATTGTCATGCACACTCCCCTCAATGGAAACTCGACAATCCAAGCTTTTCACATGAAAGTGACAAAACTTTGCAGCACTCAAGGACTTTGTGAAGATGTCAGCAACTGCTCTTCAATCAACATGAACTTGAGATTTATCTCATCACTTTGCACCTTCTCATGGGTGAAATGTATATGTATCTCAATGTTCTTCATCCTCTGATGTTGAACTAGATTCTTAATCAAGAGTAATACAACTCTGACCACCACATAGAAGAGAAATACTTCCTTTAGCTTCCATGTGTATCTCTACCAACAGTCGTTGCAGCCACATGCTTCTTTACTTCTTCCATTGTACTTCTCTACCTCAAGTAGAAGAAATGGAGACTATTGATTGTATTTTTGTTCCAAGTAATGGTTCCTACACCAAAAAACTTGAACACATATCAATATATTTTATAACACAACATCAGTATGGTTAGAATCACAAAATCCATATAAGATAGCATTTTCATTCTTATTATAATGCAACCCATAATTGATTGTTCCTTTCAAATATCTAAAAATTTTTTGCAAGATTCCAATGATCTCTAAAAAGGTTCCTGCATAAACCTTGAAGTAATTCCTACTGTATAGGAAATATCTGATCTAGTTATAGTTAGATAAATCAAACTATCAACTAACAACGTATATAAAATAGGATCAACCTTTTTTCATATGTAGATTTAGGATCAATATTTATTCCAACTTCCATTGAAGTAGAAAATGGTTTACAATCAATCATAAGAAACTTTTTCAATACAATGGTTGCATATTGTGTTTTGAAAAATAACAATAGAATGAAATACAATCATACAAATAACATGATGTGAGAGACCTAACTCATTCATTTCAAAGTACTGCTTCAATTTCTCTTTAATCCTATGAATTAAATCAGAATTGTCACCAGACATAAGAAAATCATCAACATATATACATATAATGATAATATGTGAGCCTTATTGCTTAATGAATATATCATTGTTAGAAGAACAATTAACAAAACCTAACAATTTAAAGAAGGAAACAATTTTCACATACCAAGCTCTAAGAGCTTGTTTTAAACCATACAAGGATTTCTCAACTTACAAACATAGTTTTTTTTACCAGTTTCTTCAAATCCTTTAGGTTGAAACATGTAAAGTTCTTCTTTTAAATCGTAATTCAAAAAATATTTTTCTTATCCATTTGGTGGATTTCCCACCCAAATTGAGTGGAAATTACAAATAAGGCCCTAACAAGTACTCATTTTAGCTACAGGAAATGTCTCAACATAATCAATACCAAGTTTCTAAGTGAAACCTCTAACAATAAGTCTAGCTTTATGTTTGTTAATACTACCATCAACATTATATTTTACTTTGTATATCCACCTAGACCCTATAATACTTCATGGCTCAGGTTCATACAAGGTAATTAATGCATGGTACATATGATGGCTTTTGGTCATTTTCCTAAGGTTAATAGGATTTGAAGTTTTCTAACATAGATTGAGCCCAATTTAATTTCTTATCTAGGAAGATAAGAGTTTCATAAACATCTATAACATCAAAACATCATCATGACCATTTACTAAATCAGAATCAAAACCATCATTTAGAAGCATTTAATGAAGTAACTTTCAAGAGAAGAAGACAACACATGTAAACCTTTTCACTAGATTATATCTATACATTTCATATAAGCTTTGATAATTAACATGTCCTAACCTTTCATGCCATAGTTTTGAATTATTCAAACTTTGAGATATAAAACAAGATGTAAAAGAGAAATCATCAAAAAATATATAGACCTTTCTTTGAATTCCTTCAGCTATTATACTCTCATTACTATCCTTGATATACCAAGTATCCTTCATGCATGGATTCTAGTTGTGTCCATACCTCTTTCGGATGTTCGATATTACCAATGTGTAGAAGGTACTCATCGTTCACATTGTGTAGAATCATAGAAAGAGCCTCTTACATTCGTTGCAAGAATGTATTCATGTTATCTACAATTGTTTGACAACCGGTGGGAGCAACCTCAGATCCAGAAACAATCATCTAGAGTTTTCGCCATAAATTTTGTTTTGACCCAAATGTTGTAGTTGGTTTCATTTAAGATTTAGGTTTTGTCAAGACAAAAATAGTTGGATGCCATTATTTTCCTAAACTTGTAAAACACACCCCATTATAATATACAATGTACCATAGAGTTAGATACATATTTATCGATAATAAAAACAACACTTTTAATAGAATCAAATCTAAATTTTATAGATCTAAAGAAACTATTTGATCATAACTAATTTGTCATTACAATGCATACTAATTAACCTCCCATGATCAAAATAATAACCCACAATATAAAGGGCTCTGCATTATACCCCAAGATTTATATAAAAATATTTCCAACCATATAGAAGTGAAGAAGAGACCCCTAAGAATGCATAACAACTTCAAATTTTTAAAAAAAATTAATGTAGACAAAAATCAACTTAAAACTTAAATTTGACGTCTAAATGACCATCATAATGGCTTTTTTTGGTCTATCGTGATGGTCATTTGATCATCAATTTTAACACAATGAAAGTTTCTAGAACCTACGAGCTTAAATTTGACGTCTAAATGACCATCATATTGTCTTATGTTTGGTCTACCGTGATGGTCATTTGACCGTCAAATTTAATGAAGCAAAACTTGTTGTGTATTTCTAGAATGTGAAATTCCATAATTTCTTCTTTTGTATAATATTAGGAGGTTATATTTTAACACATTATAATAACCTATTATAATTTATAATGTAAAAATATATACATTTTTTTTTAAAAAAAGGTATATAGTTTATAGAATGTAAATAAAAAACAACATATAGTTCATAAAAATTATAAACTATAGTATATTTTTTTTTATATAAAAACACATAACCCTTATTAAAGGGGTTTAAAGGACATAGACCAAGTTAAAAGAATTTTACCAGGTGCAAGTAGATTTATGAGAGTATAGATTAACTGCATATTTTATAGAGGGGACAAGTAATTTCACCCGACCAATGAAATAAATTGAAATCCCTATTTTCATGAACCTTGTCTCTCTCCTTCATTTACTCTTAATTTTACCCCACACACATTTAAAACTATGGAAATATTACAAAATATTTTATATAATTCCTGCAAGCTAAAAACTTTAAAACTTTTATGTGGCTATAACTACCAATATTTTAATAAATATTTACCACACTTCACGTGGGCCACCAATAAACTAGCCTTTTTTTTTAATTCTCCATTTATACTTGAGTTCCACATTTATACCGAGATATTATCTCATTTTATTCTCCACTCCCACTCTTATATAAAAGAAAACCTTTAAATAGGTTTATTTATATAGTTTTTATAAACTATAAGATATAAATGAATGGGGCCGCCCTTACATGGATAATATAAATGGTTAGGGACACATGTTAGGTTTTATTTAATAAGTATTAAGATTTAAAAAGTAATCCCTTCATCATGGCAAAAAAAATAAACACATGGCCCCCCTTACTAAAAAAAAAAAAGTAAGCACTTAGTTTTTTTTTTTTAAAACATATATAAACCAAATCTAATAAAATTTATATTTTAAGCGGTTTAAACTAACCATATATATAAAATATGATTCAAACTTAGTTTGTTTTTTTTTAAAAAAACTATATATGCCTAGATTTATAAGTTAAGTTTAAATATGATTTAAACTTAGGCTTAGAATATGGTCTGTTGACTCTTCCCTCAATCCCATGTAATTTTAATATGGTTTAAGACTTTTAATATATAGTTTTTTTTTCAAAACTATATAAATTTTAATATGATGTTTATATAAATTATTATATAAACCTTATTCTATATTATATATATTTTTATTTAAAAATAATAATATAGTTTTCAAATTATATAGGATATAGTTATAGATTAACTATAAACTATAGTTTTTCAAATCGAATCCTTTTAGAGGGGACCAAAAAGAACGGGTATGAATTTACCTTTCGAAATATTTAACCTGCAAACATTTGAAATTATAGAAAACATGAAAATTATTTCATATAGTAATAAATCTTTTCTTTTTTTTGTATGTGATTTTCACGCAGTAAATATTTGAAGCCCCTTTCACTGTGCACACATCAATCTCCAAAAAACATTAATTCCATATAATTTACAAAATGTAAATGAAAGTAAGAATCATATCATATTACATCTCCCCCAAAAAAAATTAGGATTTAAAATTGAAAAACCCTAAAATTTTTACCGAGAGTTTAATTGCACAAATGTAATGCCAAAATAAATTGGGAAAAAAAAGAAGGGGACCGAGATACTTTTAAATACCCTTTCGGGTTGGTTGAAAAAACCCGTACAAATTAAATAAATAAAATATAAAACATTTGATCTTAATTTATTTAATTTACCTCACTCTGTTACCATGTTAGAATTTGAGGATTCTAATAAATATGGATTTAATCAACTTACATATTACATAATGTTACAATAAATATTTAAATAAATATTACATCATAACATAAGTAAATAAAGAAATACTTACAGAAATAAATAACACATGTGACAATATTTATAGTGGAAAACCCCAATAGGGTAAAAACCACTTTGAAAATAACCTTTTACTTTAGAGAACTTATTTTACATCCAATAAGATCACCTCCTCCTTTAAAACCCTATTTACCAAGGGTAAAACCAAATCACTTGATTTACACACCTTTGATATATTTCCGAATATATCAAATGAGGACCTAAAGTCCTTTTTATATAAGGTGATCGAGTATATGTCTCTCCGACCCACCTTTTCAACCTAAAATGGTGACACATACACCTAGGTTTATAATATTTAATATTAGAAATATAATCATTTCATGATATTAAATATTTAACCTAAAGTATATACCTAGGTTAGCATATTTAATAATAGAAATATAAATATTTCAAATTATTAAATATTAACCTATATATTAGTGATGGACCCATATACATTAAGGGTTGCCAAACCACTTAATCATTATCAACCCAAGCATATAGGAGATCTTTTTTTACAACCAAGGACCTCCTTAACAATATGCTTGTACTGGATGTTTACAATAAACTCAATAACACTAAAGAGTTTACTAAAGACCACCTTTAAGATCTTTCTACACTTCTTTCTAAAAAAGAAGTCGAGGAGGTATACATGCCCGAAGGTCTTTTTACACTTGCCCGAAGGTTTTTTACACTTGCCCGAAGGTATTTTACAAATTCCCAAAGGTATTTTTACAAAAACCAAGTTCCATTAGGAGGTGACATTGTCATGCACACTCCCCCTCAATGGAAACTCGACAATCCAATATTTTCATGAAAGTGACAAAACTTTTGCAGCACTCAGGGACTTTGTGAAGATGTCAACAACTTGCTCTTCAGTCAACATGAACTTGAGATTTATCTCATCACTTTACACCTTCTCATGGGTGAAGCATATATGTATCTCAATTTTCTTCATCCTCTGATGTTGAACTAGATTCTTAATCAAGAGTAATACAACTCTGACCACCACATAGAAGATAAATACTTCCTTTAGCTTCCATGTGTATCTCTACCAACAGTCATTATAGCCACATGGCTTCTTTACTTCTTCCATTGTACTTCTCTACCTTAGTAGAAGAAATGGAGACTATTGATTGTATTTTTTGTTCCAAGTAATGGTTCCTACACCAAAAAAACTTGAACACATATCTAGTATATTTTATAACACAACATCAGTATGGTTAGAATCACAAAATCCATATAAGATAACATTTTCATTCTTATTATAATGCAACCCATAATTGATTGTTCCTTTCAAATATCTAAAAATTATTTTTACAAGATTCCAATGATCTCTAAAAATGTTCCTGCATAAACCTTGAAGTAATTCCTACTATATAGGAAATATCTGATCTAGTTATAGTTAGATAAATCAAACTATCAACTAACAATGTATATAAAATATGATCAACTTTTTTCATATGCAGATTTAGGATCAATATTTATTCCAACTTCCATTGAAGTAGAAAATGGTTTACAATCAATCATAAGAAAAATTTTCAATACAATGGTTGCATATTGTGTTTTGAAAAATAACAATAGAATGAAATATAGTCATACAAATAACATGATGTGAGAGACCTAACTCATTCATTTCAAAGTACTACTTCAATTTCTCTTTAATCCTATGAATTAAATCAGAATTGTCACCAGACATAAGAAAATCATCAACATATATACATATAATGATAATATGTGAGCCTTATTGCTTAATGAATATATCATTGTTAGAAGAACAATTAACAAAACCTAACATTTTAAAGAAGGAAACAATTTTCACATACCAAGCTCTAAGAGCTTGTTTTAAACCATACAAGGATTTTTCAACTTACAAACATAGTTTTCTTTACCATTTTCTTCAAATCCTTTAGGTTGAAACATGTAAAGTTCTTCTTTTAAATCGTAATTCAAAAAATATTTTTCTTATCCATTTGGTGGATTTCCCACCCAAATTGAGTGACAATTGCAAATAAGGCCCTAACAGTACTCATTTTAGCTACAGGGAAAATGTCTCAACATAATCAATACCAAGTTTCTAAGTGAAACCTCTAGCAATAAGTCTAGCTTTATGTTTGTTAATACTACCATCAACATTATATTTTACTTTGTATATCCACCTAGACCCTATAATACTTCATGGGCTCAAGTTCATACAAGGTAATTAATGCATGGTACATATGATGGCTTCTGGTCATTTTCCTAAGGTTAATAGGATTTGAAATTTCTAACATAGATTGAGCCCAATTTAATTTCTTATCTAGGAAGATAAGAGTTTCATAAACATCTATAGCATCAAAACATCATCATGACCATTTACTAAATCAGAATCAAAACCATCATTTAGAAGCATTTAATGAAGTAACTTCAAGAGAAGAAGACAACACATGTAAACCTTTCACTAGATTATATCTATACATTTCATATAAGCTTCGATAATTAACATGTCATAACCTTTCATGCCATAGTTTTGAATTATTCAAACTTTGAGATATAAAACAAGATGCAGAAGAGAAATCATCAAAAATATATAGACCATTTCTTTGAATTCCTTCAGCTATTATACTCTCATTACTATCCTTGATATACAAGTATCCTTCATGCATGGATTCTAGTTGTGTCATACCTCTTTCGGATGTTTGATATTACCAATGTGTAGAAGGTACTCATCATTCACATTGCGTAAAATCATAGAAAGAGCCTCTTACATTCGTTGCAAGAATGTATTCATGTTATCTACAGTTGTTTAATGACCGGTGGGAGCAACCTTAGATCTAGAAACAATCATGTCTAGAGTTTCTTCGCCATAAATTTTGTTTTGACCCAAATGTTGTAGTTGGTTTCATTTAAGATCTAGGTTTTGTCAAGACAAGAAATAGTTGGATGCCATTGTTTTCCTAAACTTATAAAACACACCCATTATAATATACAATGTACCATAGAGTTAGATACATATTTATCGATAATAAAAACAACACTTTTAATAGAATCATATCTAAATTTTATAGATCTAAAGAAACTATTTGATCATAACTAATTATGTCATTACAATGCATACTAATTAACCTCCCATGATCAAAATAATAACCCGCAATATAAAGGGCTCTGCATTATACCCCAGATTTATATAAAAATATTTTAACCATATAGAAGTGAAGAAGAGACCCCTAAGAATGCATAACAACTTCAAATTTTTAGAAAAAATTAATGTAGACAAAAATTGACCAACTTAAATTTGACGTCTAAATGACCATCATAATGTTTTTTTTTTGGTCTATCGTGACGGTCATTTGACCGTCAATTTTAACACATTAAAGTTTCCTAGAACCTACGAGCTTAAATTTGACATCTAAATGAATCATATTGTTTTATGTTTGGTCTACCATGATGTCATTTGATTAAATTTAATGAAGCCAAAACTTGTTGTGTATTTCAGAATGTGAAATTCTAGAATTCTTCTTATATATAATATTAGGGAGGTTATATTTTAACACATTATAATAACCTATTATAATTTATAATGTAAAAATATATACATTTTTTAATTAAAAAAAAGGTATATAATTTATAGAATGTAAATAAAAAACAACATATAGTTCATAAAAATTATAAAACTATAGTATCTTTTTTTATATAAAAACACATAACCCTTATTAAAGGGTTTAAAGGACATAGACTAAAGTTAAAAGAATTTTACCAAGTGCAAGTAGATTTATGAGAGTATAGATTAACCTGTATATTTTACAGAGGGGACAAGTAATTTCACCCGACCAATGAAATAAATTGAAATCCCTATTTTCATGAACCTTGTCTCCTCCCTTCATTTACTCTTAATTTTACCCTACACACATTTAAAACTATGAAAATATTACAAAATATTTTATATAATTCTTGCAAGCTAAAAACTTTAAAACTTTTATGTGGCTATAACTACCAATATTTTAATAAATATTTACCACACTTCACGTGGGCCACCAATAAACTAGCCCTTTTTTTTTTTAATTCTTCATTTATACTTGAGAATTCCACATTTATACCTGAGATATTATCTCATTTTATTCTCCACTCCCACTCTTATATAAAAGAAAACCTTTAAATAGGTTTATTTATATAGTTTTTATAAACTATAAGATATAAATGAATGGGGATGCCCCTTACATGGATAATATAAATGGTTAGGGACACATGTTAGGTTTTATTTAATAAGTATTAAGATTTAAAAAGTAATCCCTTCATGGCCAAACAATAAACACGGACCCCCTTACTAAAAAAAAAAAAAAACATAAGCTAAATCTAATAAAATTTATATTTTATTGGTTTAAACTAACCATAAAAATATATTCAAAACAAAATCTAATAAAATTTATATTTTAAGTTTAAATATGTTTAGCTTAGAATAACCATATTACTTTTATAAAATATGATTAAATGGTTTAAGGCTTTTAATTTTTTTTTTTAAAATATATATCTAGATTTATAAGTTAATTTAAATATAATATCAAATTATATAGGATATAGTTATAGATTAGACTATAAACTATAATATTTTTCATATCGAATCCCATAGTAATTATTAATATATATTATAGTTTTCAAATTCACAAAGAGGTTTTTTAATATACATTTTTCAAATCGAATAAATCAAAAATAAAAAATGGAGGGAAATATTTAATTCAAAAAAAATTATTAAAAATGAAAATTATTTCATATGGAGTAATATTTATGTGATTTTAGGTAAATAGTATTCCAAATCCCTTTCATAATCTCCAAATAAATATTAATTCCGTTATAATTTACAAAATGTAAATAAATAAAATCATATTATTACATCTCCCTTTCAAATATAATTTAAAAATTAAAAACCTAAATTTTTGATTCAATTTTAAGTACACAAATGTAATGCCAAAATAAATTGGAGAAAAAGAAGGGGACCAAATACTTTTAAATACCCTTTTGGGTTGGTTGAAAAACTTATAAATTAAATAAATAAAATACAAAACATTTGATCTTAATTTATTTAATTTACCTCACTTGTTACCATGTTAGAATTTGAGGATTCTAATAAATACGGATTTAATCAACTTACATATTACATAATGTTACAATAAATATTTAAATAAAGATTACATCATAATATAAATAAATAAATAAAAATACTTATAGGAAATAAATAACACAGGTGACACAATATTTATAGTGGAAAACCCCAATAGGGTAAAACCACTTTGAAAATAAACTTTTACTTTAGAGAACTTATTTTACATCCAAGTAAGATCACCTCCTCCTTTAAAACCCTATTTACCAAGGGTAAAACCAAATCACTTGATTTACACACCTTTGATATATTTCAAATATATCAAATGAGGACCTAAAGTCCTTTTTATATAAGGTGATCAGGTATGTCTCCCGACCCACCTTTTCAACCTAAAATGGTTGACACATACACCTAGGTTTATAATATTTAATATTAGAAATATAATCATTTCATGATATTAAATATTTAACCTAAAGTATATACCTAGGTTAGCATATTTAATAATAGAAATATAAACACACTCCCTCTCAATGGAAACTCCGGCAATCCAATATTTTCACGAAAGTGACAAAATTTTGCGTAAAGCACTCGGGGACTTTGTGAAGATGTCGTAACATGCTCTTGATCAACATGAACTTGATATTTATCTCATCACTTTGTATCTTCTCACGAGTGAAGTGTATATGTATCTCAATATTTTTGTCTTTTGATGTTGAACTAGATTCTTAATCAAGAGTAATATAACTATGATCACCACATAGAATATAAATACTTCATTTAGCTTCCATGTGTATCTTTACTAACAATCGTTCAACCCCACATGGCTTCTTTACTTCTTCCATGGAGGGATGTGCATGCCACACATTGTCTATCTTTAAAGGATCGGATCAAAGTTTTTTTGCATGGAGGCGAGCTAAGAATAGGATTGTCACTTCAATGAATTGCAAAGAAGTCTATAAATAGAACAATTTCATGTGTGGCTATGCCTATAAATGGCATGTGGTTATTAATAGCATGGAGCCTATTTTTCGAATAGAGAAGTGGTGAAGGGCAAGTTCCTACCCTATATATATATTATGAATCACATAGATATATAGAGAGGTATATGACAAGATTACTATATCGAGATCCATACAAATTGGTATATAATGTCATTATTGTAAGGAGATTCTGTGTTTATTAATAGATGGAAGTTATTGGATGAATCTAAGTGTTATTCCTATGTGAAATCAAGTTGTGCATGTTCTTGATTCAATCATGATTTTTTTAAACTTGTTCCTTCATAAATTTAAATATGGTATGCATTGTAGAATGATGGATTAGTTATGGATCTATATGTTTATTCCATCATCATGCTAATATACTACTACAACAACCCTATAGAGGGACTTGGTACCTTTATACGCTTCGAGGGTAGTGCTTAGTCTAGGAATTTGAGTGATGTGCCAACATGACTAGGGTGTTATCTCGTTAAGTCTAGGTTACATCGGTGATGTATTCAATAGATGGAAGAAATACTCCCCTTCTTCTTCATCATCCAACATGGATGGCTCAAAATACGTAAGTTCTCAACATTTACGATGGAATAAATATTCATATATGAGAGGCAAATCCAAGTGAAAATTATTCTTACCCACTTGTTCCATAATTTCAAATGGGCCATACCAAAAAAATTTGAGTTTCTTTTCCTTCCCTATGGTCTATCCCATCTCAAATACAACAATACCCCCTTTTTGTCTCCAACAAGGAAATAATGTTTAGTCTTATGTTAATCATGTTGTGCTTTGTATTTGGCATGTTACTCTGTTAACCTCTTATGTACGAAGGTGTATCTCGCTAAATTTTCTCAATGAATTTATCAACCTTGTGGAACTCCGGTTCCACTTTCATATCGTTTCGCATGGTAATCTTAGAACAACATCAAAATCACTCTTAGGAAAATAACCAAAACATGTTTCAAAAGGATTTTACTAGTTGAAGCTTGAACTTGCCCTATTATAAGAATGTTGGATATATGTTAAGTTCTCATCCCAAGCCCTCGGATGTTTCTTGTTATACCCTCTCAAGAGTTTGACCAACATGTGATTCACCAACTCCGGTTTCCCATCGATTTACATGGATAAAAGGTGGTAGATCTTTTCAACTTTGTATACATCTTTTCCCACAAAGTAGACCAAAAATTTCCAACAAATCATGAGTCCGTGTCCCAACACAATAGAGCTAGGAAAACCAAAGTGAACCCACACATTAGAAAAAAACAATTCAGCTACATCACTGACATTAATGGTCTTTTTGCAAGGAACAACAATACACATCTTACTAAATTGATCTACTATCACAAAAATGTAATCATGACCCTTTTTGGAGGTGGGAAAACCGCCCAAAAAATCCATGGAGATACTCTCCCATGGTCAGGAAGGAACCGATAATGACATATATAATCCCAACTTACTATTATTAGAATTACTTTTACTACATAAAAACACAACCCCTAATAATGAATGACTTGCATTTTGGCCAATAAATATACCTTTGTAAGTGTGTTACAATCTTCATCACACCAAGTGACCAGCCACCATGGAAGTGTGTGCTTCTCTCATTAACTGCACTCTTTCCCCCTTAGGCACACAAAGTTTCTCATTCTTGTAGAGAAAGATATCCTGGAAAGAATACTCCCTCTAGGTGCAAATCCCTCACTTGGAGGTTTCTGCTGAAATATCTCTGCAAAATATGGATCTTGCTCATAGCCTTCCGATATGCTTCACACAAAAAAGGCTCAAGAAGAGTTAATCTACCCACAAATGAAATCAAAAGAGGTCTAGATAACATGTCATCCAATTGATTAGTCACACATTTCTTATATTTAATAACCAAATGAAATTTCTATAAAAACCCATCCATTTATATTGTCTAGTCTGCAACTTGAAGTTTACTTTGAGCTTGCGAGTAAATATTGGAGAGGTTGGTGATCCGTATGAATAACATTTTCCTTACCCATGAGATAATTTTTCCATTTTATGACTACTTGAAAAGAGCTATAAATATTTTTTTCATAAGTACAATAATTCAAAATTACACCATGAAACATCTTAGAGTGATAGCATATTGGCCTTCCTCCCGAAGTAGGACATCCCCCATCGCATAGTCAACGTGAATATTGATTTCCACTTTGAATCGAATTTGTAAGTTAGGTATGGACAAATCGAGCATGACTAATTTTATATTTAAAATATTCAAAATCAATATTTTTTTGACCTAATCAAATGTCTTACCCACATTGTTACTGAATGTAGTGGCACTCGACATGGGAGAGAATTTTTTAATGAACTTCCACAAATACTGAATTTCTCTAATAAAATTCCTAGTCTCTGTCAAACTAAAAGGAGTAGGCCCTTCGAATGGCCTCTATCTTAGTTGAATCAATTCTCAACTCCCCATCTCCAACCACGTGTCCCAAAAATACAAGTGAATGTTGTGAAAACTCACATTTATTTTCATTCAATACAAGTCGTTTATCCTTAAGAACTTGTAAAACTTGACACAAATGATCAATATGTTCCACAAAAGTTCTACTATAAACCAAAATGTCATCCAAGTAAACAATAAAAGGAATCAATAAATGGCCTCATTACCTAATTCATCAACCTCATGAAGTTATCCGGTGCATTGCATAGCCCAAACAATAATACCAACCATTCATATAACCCTTGCCTAGTCTTGAATGTTGTCTTCTAGATTTCCTCTTCCTTGATCCACACTTGATGATACCTAGACTTCAAATCAATATTATTAAAATATTTAGCATATTATAACTGATATAATAAATCATCAATGTGAGGAAGAGGGTACCTATTATTGATGATTATTTTATTTAAAGCTCTATAATAAACACACATTCTCCATGAACCATCTTTTTAGGTACTAAAACAATAGCAGTAACCACATGGATAAGTTCTAGGATGGATTATACCTTGTTTAATCAAATATCAGAATCATTACTTTACCTAGTTGGAATATTTCAAATACTACATGTATAATCTCAAGTTTGGAAGTGGAATCTCCGGTAGCAAATGGATTTTGTGGTCAATTTCTCTGACTGGGGCAGCCCCGTAGGTTCCTAAAATACTTCTCTAAGCTATTGAATCAATTCGGCTATCTATGTCTAGTCTTTATTAGAAAACATGATACAAGTGGTTTTATAAGTAATAACCTCATCATCTGGCATATCTCTCAAAAGAAGCAATGCAAATTTACCACTAGTATTAATAAGTTTTTGGGCTTTGTTGAAACTTACTAAAGGTATCTTCAAATCTCCGAATAGAATGAAATGATGTAGCTCTTACCATCTTTTACCAAAGTAGCACTTGGTTGGCTCTCCTTACGAAGATAACATCCATGACATACAAATATGGGCCAAATACTACACAACACCCATCAAGGGTAACAACATCATACAGTTACTTCATCAATAAACTTTTTGTCAATACCAAAAGTTGTCTTACACCTTTTTAGTAACCTTAATTTCTACACCTTTCTTCACCTATCCTAAAGAATATGGACTCGGGTGATTATAAGTTTCCAACTTTAGTCTATCTATTAAATCTTTACTAATCAAATTAGCTTGAGAACATGTATATATATATATATATATATATATATATATATATATATATATATATATATATATCTTTACTTGAATTTTTAAATGAAAAGCTTTGTAAACTCATTCTCTTGAGCATCATTTTTACTACCTAGACATACCTCTCTGTGGATGGAGCCACATCACATAGTAGCATCCACCTCTTCACTACAAAATAATTCCTCTCCTAGATGATAGCCATAGCTTCTTCTTATTCTTCTTTTTCTTGAAGCGATGTAATTCCAAGTGGAGCTTCCAACATTTTCCTCGTAATGAGTGTCAACATCACAATTCCCATAGTGAATTTTAGTAACCTTTTCAGAAATAGAAATACATTTTTCTTACCCTTTCATTTCCCTTTGTCCTTTTCTTTGGTGTCACTTGATTTTTTTAAAGCATCTTTGAGAGGTAGTTGGACTCTTCTTCGTGTCCATTTCTAAGTAGTGAGCTTGTGTATGCAAGCCTCATCTACATATGTCGTCTTGGTTAAGAGAACGGGTCTCCTCAAGTGGCTATGGAGTCTACCAATGTATTTCATCAACAAGTCCCCACCTACCACATCCTTTCCCATTTGAATATCTTTCTTCCAAAACTCACTCATGTACTCCTGCACTATCTGGCCTTGTTTCTACCTAAGATACTACCAATACATGGACCTCTCTTCCTCATAAAAATAGGATAGAACTATTTTTTATTAGTTTCTTAAAAGTATCCCATCTAGTAATAGGAGGAATCTTCTTCATAACCAAATAATGTACATAACTTTCAAACCAAGTTAAAGCATGATTGGTTAATTTTAACTAAGCAAAGGAAATTTATTGACTTTCATTAATTTGATGTAAGCTGAAATATACCTCAAGTTGAGCTAGCCAATGGTCTAGCTTCTCAACATTCACATCTCCATCATAAGGTTGAATCTCTATCTTTTCCTCTACTTTGAATAGAGGAGGTACAGGAATGGCATGGGATGGTTCTTATTCATGGTCTTCTCAGGGTCTCTTTTGAAACACCAAGCTTCTCCATGAGCAATCCCATGATGGACTCCAATTTCCCCAAGGATGCTGAAATGTTACCCACATCTTTAGGAAGATTTTCCACATTCTCCTCCAATTTGTAGAGGTGTTATTCACCATTATCTTTGGGATCAAATCTTCGATCCATCTCATGAATTCATTGCTTCCACTTTATTGTAGAAATATCTTCTTCAAAGGGAATCAGGTTACCTTCACTGCTTTCTTTTCCCTTTCGGGTAAGGGGCATCTAACTGCAATCTCAACACAAGTTAACCACACAAAAACTGAAATCTAACCAACTCTAATAACAATATTATCCAGTAAATTACCTCTTAAAACACTAAACAAATCCTTTCTTAGTGACAATTGAATGGAAATTGCTTAAGTTCTTTTTAACCAAACTAATGTGCAAATTATTCACACAATTAGATTGAAATAATAGAGAAATAGAGACAAGAATGAGATAGGATTTATCCTGGAGAAACCTGATGTGGGAAAACTCTAGCGGGTGAGAAAATTAGCTCCCCTTCACTATGTAATATCAAAATGATACAAAGTACTACCAAATTGGCCTTTAAGAAATTTGAATACACTTCCTAATTGTATCTACTTACTCACAATTTCTCCAACACATAAGAACTATTCACCATGAACAAATAAGAGAAGAAAAAAACTCTTCAACTCTACTCATAACTGAATTCACCAAAATCACTTGCCCAAACTCTTCACAATGCTTGTATTTATAGTTTTCTAGCCCAGGGATGCGTGGAAAAGTAAAACAAACCGAACTGGAATCCCAAACATTTGCAACTATTTGAATTCCCGAGCCATAGAACTAAATTACACAAAACCAACACTTGCTCTGACTGGCAGTTGTAACGTAACTAATGTAGAACTTGTGGTAACCCTTGTGGCGGTTACGTAATCGCCACTCTACATAGAGAGGCGATTCACGTAACCATCGGGGTGATTCCATAATCACTACCAAGAAAATCCCCATAGCTGAACTATGATGTCTTGAATGTCATTCAAAGGTGTCAGATCATCCTCACTGACTAGACCATCTCAATAAATCATACGAATGCGAGAACTAAAGAGATAACACTAAATTTAGAGATTAAATAGAATTATGCATTAACAAATCCATTTTTGACCAAGTTTTTAGTCTTAATACTTTGCACTTAGATAGAAAAGGGAAATGGGTGACCTAAAATCCCATTAGGTTAATCCAAATATCCCTAGGTCTAATGTTGTGCCCTAAAATCAATGTCAAAAGGCTATTTGAGAGTTATAATAGAGAAGGGTTTGATAAACTTGAAAGAGAGATTGATTTATTTTGTTTAATCACTTTTGTTGAATGGGTTCAAAGTTAGTATGAGTATGGTGTGACAATATAAAGAGAGTTGAATAAAGAAAAAGGAACAAAAATTCAATATTGTACTTGGTTTCGAGCTAGGACACTTAGAGATAGTGAAAGGAATACAAGAGAAGTATGAGCTAAGCGAATTTTTAAAAACAAATGGATCATTTTAATAGTTGATGATGCATGTGTACATGTTGTTAGGATAGGGAATGGTATTAATAGAGTGATGTATTTCTTGGAAGATCAAAATTTGGGCATTTTGAGACATTATAGACTCTAGAATAAGACCTCTAAAATAGAGAATTGGATCAAATGAATGCTATTGATTTTTATGATGTGATGAATGTGTGGAAATGTTGATAGATCTCTACTTCAAAGTACCTTTCCAATCTCTCGGTTTGATTTTTAGTGTGGAATTACATTCAAAAGTTAGGTGACTTGAGATTGAACCTTACCCCCGAAGGACATGTTTATGCCAAGAAATCTCAAACCTATCCTTGAGATAGGTTAAAATATGTCATAAATTAGTAAGTGGATCACCAATATTCCTGTTTGGTGTTTTGTCATGGACTTACACTTATAAAGTAGTTGACTCGAGATTGAACTCTACACAGAAGGGAATTTCCATGCCAAACAATCTCAAACCTCTCATTAGGATAGGTTAAAACATGTCACAAACTAGTAATGGGCCATCAAGAACCCAATTTGGTGTTTTGGCATGGACGTACATTCATACGTTAGTTAACTCAAGATTAGACCCTACATAGGAAGGGCATGTCTATGCCAATAAATCTCAAACTTATCCTGAGAGAGATTAAATATGTCAAAATGAGTTTAAAAACTATCGATAAAGGATTGTTGTTGGAGCAGAAAAAAGTATGACACTAAGGAGAAGGTGCACACGTAAGATTCAAACATGGTATCAAGGAATATTTGAAGGCGCGGAAGGATAGGGAAGGAAGTGCACGTGAAAATTATATTGAATCGGGACTTAGCCATTTTCATGGTTACAAGATATTTTTGGAGATAGTGCATGGAGCACACAACGGGATGGAGACTTGCGCAACACACAAGTGCTATTTTGGGAAGAGCATCTACTAAAGCATCATGCATGAGTTTGAATTAATAGTAAAATTACTACTTTCATTTCTTGTAAATATATATTATTAGCACACTTGCATGTGTGCATGTTATGTAGAAAGGCACGTGACTATTTTCAGCATGCGACCTATTTTTGTGAGTGTGTGTAAGTGAAGGGAAAGTCCCCACCCTTATAAATATGTAGTAATCTATGTAGATTAAGAGAGAGTGCTATGTATGAGCTATTGTGGAGTTATGTTGCCAGATTTGATGCACGCATAAACTTATGATACTACTTATTATAAGAAGCTTCTGTGTTTATTGTGTTTTAATATAATGGAGTGTGTTGGGTGAATAATGGTGTTAACATGATTGAAACTAGTTCTTACATGGTTGAATTTGTTATATCTATTGCTTAATTCATTATTATTTTAGATCTAGATCTGGAATATGCTCTGTGGAATATTTATGTTGTTTGTGGATATGAATACATTACATCTTCATCATGTTCACATCTTATACAAGAAACTCGAGGAGGGGCCTCGGTACCTTTATGTGCTTCTGTGAGCACTCGGCTCGGATGGGTGATGTGTCGTTGTTCATGGGTTATACGTGGTAAATTCTAGGTCACATCATTGGTTTCGTTTTGAGACCTCTTTTTCAGTTATTTTCAAGATGGTTCGTGATGAAGACGTATCGTTTGACCCTAGCAAGTGTTGAGGAGTGGATAAAAGATCTAGAAGAAGAGTATGTGTTTCACCATTTTCTTTACGTTTTGAATGTGATGAAATAGATAATGTTATGTGCTGAGGAGGAATACCTATTATGATGGTTGGTTTGAAGGTTAGTGTGTGCATTCGACTTCTCGATCCAATGTTGACTGTGAGAGCTTCTTTTTGGCTAGGAGGAACTACCTGAAATAGAAAACAAGACCACAAAAGAAGAGTTAAATAATATATGACAAAGTGGACTTCCTAGCGAGTGCTAGATCTGGGAAGTGTGATACTTCCTAGATGGTTGTCAATCCACTGTTTAATACAACTTAATGCGAGAAATAACGTAAATAAACAAGGTCCTACTATAGTTGATATGATTTAGGTATCTCATTAAAATACAATAAGCAAATCTAATATAACAAGTTAGGTTATGATCAAATGGAGGTAGGGTAAGGGGTCAAAGTATTGGAATAGGTCATTTTCAGGTTATGGGTCACTTAGGTTACTTGGATAAAGATTCTTAGGTTTTTTTATTGATAGGGTGGCCAAATACAAAGAACAACATCGCCGATATGACCGATCACGGTTTAGGAAGAACCAACGGTGGTTATGGGTAAAGGCTTCAAGAGAGGTGGGATGATAAAAACTCAATAATGCATCCTAGAATTGGTGGTGCAAACCCGGTGAAACCCTATGCGCACCGGCACATCACTTAGCCTAGATTGAGCGCCACTCAAAGCATGTAAAGGTATCAGATCCTCTTTAGGGTTGCTATCAGAGGATGTTTGCATGATGAATACTTGACATATATATGGTTCCATTACTAGCACATCATTCTATAGAGCATACCAGATCTATATCTAAGGAAAAGTAGAATTGACTACTAACCATGATGAGATCAAAAACAAACTAGATTTAGATACACATAGAACTAACACTTAGATTCAGCCAATGTCCTTCATTATATTTAATGCAATAAGTTTACAGAAGCTTCATTATAATATCAGTAGTATGCACGTAGCATATTTAACAACATATCTTTGTATATCTCGATCCCCCGATGTCTCTATATCCATATCGATCCCCACTATTACACGCTTTACTATATATTTATAAGGTGGGGACTTTCCTTCACCGCTTATTCACTCTAAAATAGGTCACATGCTATTCTTAGCCACACACCTTTACAAAACTAGCCACACATGCAAGTGTGCTAACAATAGACTACTACTAGCTAACTGACAGTAGTAGATCTATTTCCGCCTATGTCCATGCAAAGTGCTTCATATCCAATCCTCCAAAAATAGCCAATGCATGGCGTACATGTCTCTGCCTCATTTGTGTGGTTTTCACGCCATCTCTAAAAATAGACCTTTATGAGCAAAATGGCTAAGTCCTGAAAAGATGAACTTTCATTCTCGCACACGTGTTCTCCTATTCATTCATGCCTTTGAATATGACTCACTTCCCCGTGTGGAATTCTTGTGTGTTTTTTTGTCAAGTGTTATTTAATGAACATTACCCCACACTAATTTCATTATCATCCCGATAATGGTCATCTCCAAAACTAGAAGAAAAAAATAGAAGAATGAAAGAATGAAAGAATGTATGAAAGAATTTTTTACTCTGTAGTCTCTTCTTCAATCAACAACTAATTCAGGATATTCCTATTTTATTTCAACCTCTAAGGTCTGCCACTCAACGAGTGCTTCCTCTACTTTTTCTAGAATTTCCACAATAATGGACTCCAATTCATCCCTCACAATCTCCCCTTTTTCATTTTGCAAGACCAACACAATGTTGGACATTGCAGTCATCCTTCCCTCTAGTAAATCCATCTTTCTATGCAATGAGCTTCCCAAGCTCTTCTATCGAGTCTTGTGTGGTTCTTGTGCTACTTCTAGGGCCTCACGCTTCTATTTAACCATTGATAATCTTTCTACGTGGCCCAATGTTTCATCCTTCATCACTTTTGGACCTCATTGTTCTCCTCTAGGGTTTTTATGTTGATGAGCACCTCTGGAGCTGTGTAGATGTTCAAGGCTTGGTCTACTTTCTTGAGTTTCTTCTTACAAACTTGCAAAGTAACCCTTCATAGGATGCAATATTCCACATCACTGAAGCCTTCTCTCATTCTACCTCTTGTGCTGGATCCTTTGGCACTGACATGTGCAGAGGCTCATCTTCAAGTACTAGGTCCACCAACTTTCCTACATAGTGTATTTAGAAGGAAATGTTTGTGGTACCTTTGGCTCTAAGTGTGGCCTAGCTCTTATGACATTATCACCAATTTCCTTTATGATGCTGATAAATACAACATTCTTTTCTACGCTAAGTTTCTCTCCTACATTAGGCATGCTATTTCCCCATCCTTAGTTTTAATCTCTTCCCTTGAGTGCCCTAATTATTGAATCCTTGTCCATATTCTACCTCACCACCTCTATTGAGAATTTCACCAATGCATTGCTCACCTATTCATCTGACATGACAAAGTAGGCTTTATTGTCATGTGTCTAGCCTGAGGTGTCTTTTTCAACCTCCGATACGCATGACTCCTCACATACATCAAAATCTGGCTCATCCATGTGTGTGTGCATGGACCATGATAATTACTTCCTCATGCACACTGTAGCCATATCTTCATCCATTAATTCCCAGCCATATAATTCCTTTTGTGATAGTGTACTCTAGAAATGGGTGTAGACAATTTTACCTATGTCCTCTACAAACCATGGCTGGTTGAATGTGCTTTCCACTTATTCTTCTAGACCGAGGTTGTTTAGGAACTTGAGCTTCCAGATTTGGAACTTTTGTTTCCATGTCTTGCGAAATATCTGTAGTTGTCTCATCTGTTCCCTTTTCCTCCTCTTCTCCTTGCTTCATTTCTTCATCTTTCTTGTTCTACATTCTCTAGAGGTGTAGGAGAATTAGGCGTGCTTTCCTCTAACTCTTCTGCATCCTCATTCAAATTCAGTTTCCTTCTCCTTTCATCATTTTCTCTTTCTATGGAGAGAGTCTGGGAGATTTTCACACTATTTTTGGAGTAGCACCTTGAGTCCTTGTTCTCCTAAACACCCACTTAAATTTTTGCTCTACTTGGACTGCATCCAATTCCTCATCATCCCCTCTTTTGGTTGAGGTGGTGTAGTGGCACTCAGCTTCATCCTTGGTCATAGGATGTCTTCTACCTCTATGCTCCAAACCACCACTATCCTCGTGCTCATCCTCCACTTTAATTGGCTGGCTGTGGGCTTAATCACTAGGATGTTATCCATCATATGCTTACCCTTTGGTGGTGCTGGAAGTGCAAATTCATCTTCCACATACTTGTTATTCTCCAACTTGGGCTTTAGTTAGAGGTATACCAATGCTACTCCAATATCTCCCATAGCCAAAATTATTGGTTTAATGCTCAATACATCTGAAATGAGTCTTTTAATATATGCACCCTACCCTGGATACACATATTTCTTCCTTAGTGTGTGGTAGTCACAATCTACCTTATCCACATTGAATGTGAGTCATCGCGTGTCCGAGAACCTTTGTATCGATGACACCTAGAAGTACCTTTGTTGTGAAGGCATATGGAAACTTACACCAAGGGATCCATTCTTCATGGTTTCATGGTGAACCACACTATAAAAATCTTGGTATACAGTGAACTAAACTACCTTTCCAACCATCAAAGGAAAGTCTTTGGGGATGTGCCATTCTTCTTCAAAGGCCATGTGGAGCCTATCGTACCATTTCTCAACCCTTTGCTTGACATGTTCTGTCATGGATCCCTCACACAAGTACTTTTCAAGTGTTCTAGTAGGTGACTTGTGCTCCATGGGATACTCCCATATCTTCTCCTTCAAGCCATGTGGTACTCCAATCTCCATGATCACCAATGATAACGTAATAACTCCAAAGTTGATCTTTCCTCCCGTGCATGCTTCCTTAATGATAGTTTCTAAAATATACTATGAAATGTTGTATACTACCCAAAGGAAATATATTTTTTGGCAATGTAGCCACATGGTGTTCACTTGTGAGCACCTTTCCTGGTCATTTAGCCTTGTAACAAGATGTGTGGTTGCTTTCACCACTGGATACTTCTTTAGTTTATCGATGTCCATGCCACGCGGACCCTTTGTGTACCCCAACTCCTTTTCTCGGTCTCCAATTTTGTGGCTTTTTCTATTAAATCATCTCACAAATATTCTCCTATTATTTTTAACCCCGTTACCATGGAGATGAGCGCGGTGAAATTTTGGCTCGCTGCATCCCCGCAAAGTAGAAAAATTCTTCGTGCACTCGCTAATGAGCCATTGGTATAAGGGCTCATATTTATCAAGTAAGGGAGTTCACATATCTAGGTAGACTCCTATCTTCTATAATATCTTCTTGCTAGCATTGTCATACAATGGTATGTCTTCCCGTCGTGTGTTTATTTGTCTTCGTGTTCATCAAGGCATCAATCTATTTCTTATTCCTTACGGTACTATGATTGTACTCACTCACCTTGTTTGTTCTTATGTGATAATCCCACTCCTAGCCTATGATAATCCTATTATCCAAAATAAGCCCCTTGCTTATTTTTTGGCTAACTCCCTTCATTCCTCCCTCCTTTGTGGATCATGAATTTTCACTTTTCAGCACTCAAAACCTTTTGAAATGGAAGAATTGACAGAGATCTTTCTCCTTTCCGTAAAGGTAAATTTTTCTTCCTAACTCCATGTATTTTTGAATTTATGGCTCGGTAGAGTTTTGTGGGAATTTTTCCTGACAAAAATTTCAATCGAAAGCCGCCACGTCGGCATCAGAGCAATCGGGAGTGGGAGAATTTTTTTGGATTTTTTCCAAGTGTTGGCATGATGGGAAATTTTCCCATGTAAAACCCGAGCCAATGGGAGGAGGCCACGTGTCCTTGGAAGGGCGGAGGTGGAGGTAAACTTGGAATTTTTAACAAGTGTTTGATGAGGTTCAAAGAGGAAATTTCAGCCCGAGGGCCCCGCCGATGAATAAGATGCGGCCACGTGTCCTGTGGACAATCGGAGGTCAAATGAAGTGGGGAGGAGTTAGGAAAATTTCCTAAGTTTGGTCAAACCTTTTTTGGCCCCGAGGCCCGCAACTAATCACATTGTGCCACATGTCCTTAGGTACATCGGAAGGAATATCGGGAGGTGGAGGAAATATGAAAAAATTTCGAAGTGTTTGGTGTAGGCACAAAGGAGACATTTGTACCCCAAGGTCCTGCCACCCTTGAGATCACGCCACATGTCTTCGTGGCATCGGGTGTAGGCATGAAAGGAATTTTCCTTTTCACCCAAATTCAGAAAATTTCAAAGGTAGAGCTAGCCCCAAAACCCGTGCAATCAATCAAATCATGCCACGTGTCCACGTGACAAAGAAAAATACAAGGCAAGCCCTATGAAATAAAAATGAATATGAAAGGCCCACGTCCAATGGGGTAGTGCCATGTGTCTAGCTTAGGGAAGATGGTCGGGCGGTGGATAATTTTCAAGAGGCTCACGATGAACCAAATCATGCCACGTGGCCTTAGGTCATCCAAATTAGCGGAGAATTTTTGGAAAATTTTCCAAAGGTCAAACGATGGAAAATGAAGTAGGAAGGGCTTGAACCAATAAAATCATGCCACGTGGCACCGCAGAGTGGTGGGGCACGAAGAAGTTGGGAAATTTTCCCAAAGGCAAAAAGTGGGAAAATTTCAAATTTATTTGGGATAACAAGAACCACACCAAGGGCGGCCTCGACACCAACCCATTTTGGCCCCATTTTTCCCTAAATTTTCGTCAGAGGGGCATAACTTTCAATCCAGAGCTCATTTTTTTGTGAAGGAATTATATCATTGGAAAGATGGTGAAATTCTCCACATGATTCCAGACTCAATTTTTTGTTTTGGTGGAGTTTGGAGAATAAAATTGAAAATGCCTTTGGCACATGGAAATGAACAAACTCGACATTTCAACCACCATTTTTAATGAAGTATGGCTCGTATACTCTCCCAAAGATGGTCCAAAATGTTGGGAAGTGGATTGTAAGGGAAGCCATGCTATTTATTATGAATTTGGTTGGTGGTTGAAATTTTTTTCATGTTTTCCCATGTTTTCTCCTCCGGATCTCGAATTTGCATTGAAAAATCTAGATTTGTCTTATTTTAAAAAAGGGATACACTTTATTGCTCTGCAACTTCTTCTTTTCTTCCTCATTAGGTAGATTTATGGAGTTTTTTACATTTTCACACAACTACAACATCCTTTTTTCCTCTTGGCCACCTTTTAATGCATTCTTTGGACTTGGAATGATAATATATGCTCGGGATTCAAATTTTCTCAATCCTTTCATATGTTTATCATTGTTTTTCGATCTCTCATTACATCTTGCAATTTTGCTTGTTTTGTGCTGTAAATCCCATTAATTGTGTATGTTTTGGAGAAGTAGGTGTCTACTACTCCTTTGGTGCATCACCTTATTTAGATTAGAAAAATTTTTCATTTCTCTCATGTCTCCTTGGCAATATTGATTAAAATAGAGGTAAACCATATAGCATAAACTCAAATCTTCTTCAAGACTTGATCGTGAGGATCATGAGGAACCTTCTAACTGAGATTATTTTTTTACTTTTACAAGTCCCACACTTGGGGAAAAGATTCAATGTTTTTCAATCACACCTGGATGTGAAATATCACTAGAAACTTGATAAACATCCATGGGTGAATTGATTAGCCTATAATAATCCTCCTTTGGATATTGCATTTCTGAAAAATTTATTTCAGAGCCATCTCCTCTTCCTCTTCAACCACCTTCTTCTTTCCTTCACTGCCTCGCTGCAACCGATTTCTTGGATGCCATTTCTACCTTGCAATCCTTTTAGATCCTTGCCTCTTGAATTCTACAATGTGTGAATAAAACCCTAGCTTGATTCAGCATGCCCTAGGTGAAATTACGTACCCTTACTCCTCTTTGTTTCCTTTGTTTGCTCAAACCCTTTACCACCAGGGACACAAGCTCTTTCTACGCATACATCTCTTCTTCACATGATCAAGTTACACACCACCTCGCACCTCAATTTTATCACTGGCTCTTCACACTTAGCTCTTTTCAAATACTCTTAATCGCAATGGTAAAAAAGAATTCACATCTCATCCTTATATAGATTTTAAAAATTTTGAATCATTCATTACTCCTTCACCTACCAAATATCCTCTCATTAATTGACCAATTCCATCCTTTCCATGTTACATCTTCGTGCACCTCAGCTATAACCTTCTAGTGCACCTTCCTACCCTTTGGTCACAGACTTATCCTTAGCGTGCTTCCTTGCACCCAAGTACCTCATCACTGCACCTTCTACTGGTAGTTGTTATGGCCTCTGCTTACCTTGCGTTATAGTGTCCCTTCATTCATCTCTATCTTTGGTCACTTTTTAGAGGCAATCCTTTGAATTGAAGAGCACCCGTAGCAACTTATTCCTTTCACCTTTCAATTCCCACAATCTTGTACCTGGATATCAACAACCACCCCACACTAAAATTATGTGTAGTCCTCTATGCATAAACATGCTTCATGTAGTAATTAGCTTCATGCATGCAAGCGCACTTATTTCATAACACACCAACTAAATTGAAAAAGCATAGTGACAAAGAAGGAAACACATTAAGGAAATACATAATTGAAAATATAATCTAAATGGCAATATTGTCTTATTACAAACACCAAGAAGACTTATTTATAGTAGGGCTTCAGCCTACTCCCATTGAAGTAACCAGGTAGCCATGTTCCATCAAGTGCTTCTAATTGGAAAGCACCTGTTTCAAGGATGTAAGTGATAACATACAACCCCAATCAATGTACCTTAAGTTTTCCTAGATGATGCAAGAACTTAGAGTCATAGAGAAGTACCATTTTTCCAATCTTAAACTTCTTATCCCTTATGTTTATATCATGCCATGATTTCTACCCTGCCATTTTCTTGCTTCTGACTCCAACGTGCTATGGCTCATCGCTCATCTAGCTGAATTATCTTTTCAATCCATTCTTCTAAAGATTTTCATCAGCTAGACCTCCAAAGACATGTAATACACAAAGAAGGTAACATAAATTCCATAGGAAGAATGACTTTATGCCAAACACTAACTAAAATGGTGTGGATTTGTTCAACCTTTTATATGTTGTTCTATATGCCCAAAGTATTGTAGATACTTTATCATCCCAATCCTTTCTTCCAATATCACATATTTTTGTCAATGTGTGGCTCAAAATTTTGTTAAAAGCCTCAAGCAATTCCATTTTCCTAAGGATGATAGGGTGTAGTCTTATGGTGTGAAATCATGAACTCATCCAATAAAATTCTGATTATCTCATTAAGAAAATGTGTGCCCATATCACTTGGTCAAACTCAAAGGACATCCATACCTTGTAATAATATGTTCCCATAGAAACTAATCTGTTATAGCCACTATACATACCCTTGGTAGGTGCTACTTCTACCCACCTTTGTCGATAGTCTCGTGTAAAGTTATAATGTAGCATGATCCATTTCTACGTGCAGCGGTGAAATAGGACCCAAAAAATCTATATCCCATTTCTCAAATGGTTTTTGCTAGCAATAGGTCTCAAAGGCATTTCATCTCATTCTAACTCGGTCTTCTAAGATGTTAACAATGATCACATGCCTTACAAAATTCCTTACATAATATTTATAGAGGTATCCCACCATAATCCAATGAGTAGAATATAACGCATTGTGGCATCACCTACATAGTGGCCTCTCTGCAATTCCACCATGAGCTTCTTCCATAATGCCCGTGTGCTCATGTTCCAATACACAACGGCACAATATTTCATCCCAACCCATTTTGTACAAGTCACCACTAATTAACATATAAGGTGCAACATGTATAGCAAGTTGTTTCTTCTCCAAGGATTTCATTCCTTCTGGTGTCATCCATGTGTGTAAAAAGATAGCAATGTCCTCTAGTTCTGATGGCGCACATTGTAACCTGTATAACTGTGCATCTAGGCATGGTATCCTCAATTGCTTGTGCTTCTTCTCCTGACTGTATTCTTGATAAATGGTCTAGTCCAAAATTACTTTTTCCTAGTTTTACCACAACTGTGAAATCAAACTCTTGAAATAAGAGCACCCATCGACATATGCACCCTTGTAAAATAGGTTTATTTACAAATACTTCAATTCCATGTGATCTATATAAAAGAAGAATGGTGTAGCTAGTAGGTACTGGTGAAATTTATGCAACACATAGATCATTGACAAAGCTTCACGCTCTGTAGTTGTGTAATTATGTTCTGTAGGAGTTAGCTTTCTACTAGAAAAATAGATAGGATGATCTACAATACCTTCTCTAGGTTGAGCCAACACCATGCCAATGGCCATGCTAGAGGCATCAACATGTACATGAAATGGTTTGTCCCATGAAGGAAAACACAAAATAGGCGTGGTAGTAAGTTTCTCCTTTAATGTCTCGAATGTGTGTTGTTGTTGTTCTCCCAGTAGAATGTACCTTTCCCTTTCAATAACTCTTCTAAGGGTGCGAAAAAACTTTGGCATAGCCTTTGATAAAATTTGTAATATCCTGTATGTCCCAAAAATTCATGCACCTCACTTTGACTGGTAGGCTCCCCTAGGCCTATAATGACTGCAATTTTTTCTGGATCAACCAACAAACCCTCCTTGCAGATTATGTGTCCTAAAAGTATCCCAAATGGTGTAGAAAATATACACTTCTTGATGTTCAAAGAGATACTCAACTGCCTACACCATTCAAACATTAAAGCAGGATTGTCACAAAGTGGTCCTTAACTAATCCATACACCGTCCAATCGTCTAAATATACCTGTAAGAAGTTGTGAATAAATTCCTTGAACGCTTGGACAACTATGCGTGAAAATATACAACAGTACATTTTTCAGACCGAAGGGCATTACAGTATAGGCAAAGCTACCCCATTCAGTAGTAAATGTAGTCTTTTCTTGATCCTCTTGGGAAATCCTAACCTGATGATACCCAGAGAACCCATCTGTAAATGAATAGATTTTGTGCCCTACAACTCCTTCTAGTATTTCCTCAAGTGAATGGTGTAGGGAATGGATCATTACACATGCAACATTCAGCTCCCTTTATTCCACACATATCCTAATCTATCCATCCTTCGATATCGATCACCATTGGAATAACCCATTCGACTCATCAAGGGGCTTGATAATTCCAAACTTCAACATGTTATCAATCTCTTCTTTGACCTTTTCACACAAATTGGGGTTCATTCTATAAGGCCTCTTTCTCAACCTAGGTGCACACTCTTTAAGATTTATCTTCATCTCCCTAAAGATTCATGCACACCTTTAAGTTCAAGGTACCCCTAGGAAATAGGTCCTGGTAATCCCTTAATAACCGTATGATTTTTTCCACTTCAAAGTCTAACCAATAATCTCCATTTATGGCTTCCTTAGGCTAGTATCTTTTCCAATATTCACCGCTTTGTCTTCATAGGTTCATGATAGGTACGTGTGGTTCTATCCACACTATCTAATACTTCACACCTTCCTATTGAATGGTTTACATCCAAATTATCTACTTCTTCATCATCCACTAGGTAGACCATTTTTCCTTTCTCTTTCTCAAGGCAAACAATTTGAAGTAATGTTGCATCAGCCTGCGTTCTTGTATCAAGACGTCCTCCCGAGTCCTCTTTATCTAATAATTCCTAGAGGATTTCTTTAGCCTTGGCACTATCCCCCATAGTTAAGTGCTTGATAACTTTCAATGCTTCTTCTACTAGAGGTTTTGTAGAGAAGAAGTCAAACATCTAGGCCATTCCTGCAATTAAATTTTTCCAATTTCTAGTTTCTCTATGGAGTTCTGCATATACATACCAAGCACGCATATAGCCTTGTAAAGTGGAATAAAACTAGTGCACCCATGTAGTGAAGGTGGTAAACCTTCCCATCCTTCTATTGAGAGTCTCTCACACTTCAACATGGTGTTGAAAAGCTTGATCATCATGATAATTGCATATTTATGTAGGTGCATTGCTCTAAAGAACCTAAGTAGTAATAACAACCCCAATTTCATCCCATTTAACTAGATTATCCTACTATGGAACACCCACCAGAGTGTTCTTGTTTCGCTTCGAAATGTTTCATTCCTTTTAGAAATGTATAAGGGTTGGGGCCTGGGAGGAATACCCGTAGAATGTCGAGATGGTGTGCGCACACAGTAGAGAAAGATCAGGTAGTGACGCTAAGAACTCCTTTTTTGTCTTGGAAGGACTACCTGCAAATAAGAACACAAGACCACAAGATTTTAATTAGATAATAAATGAGGAACCGCCTTGGGCCTGTGAAATATAAAACTTCCTTTCGAAGGTGGTCAGGTCTCCCCTACTAATATGAATTAACACAAAAGACTATAAGATATTAATTAATTTACTTTGTTGAATCTGGGTGGGGAAAGGTTGGTTATTGGTTATAGTCAGTATAACCGATGCCGGTTACTGATAACCGATATCAGTAGAGTCTAGGATCTGAAGGTTAGTTGTTTTGTGGGGTGGTGGTGTTATTTGGTAGTTGTGTTATTAGAGAAAGTATATAGGTGATATTAGGAAATAGGGTGATGAGAGTGTAGATGAATGACGATTAGATGCAATGATATTGCTGGGTAAAGTGGATCCAAGAATGGATTTGTGGGGACTTATGATTCAAAAAGTCGAAGAAATGTTATTAAAGAGGACATGCAAGATGTAACTTACTGATTATTCACGGAGATGCAGGTCCAAGAGCTCTGATGGCAAAGGTAGAACTGAGGTAGGATGGTCTGGCACACAGCAGATCAAATCAGCTGAGTATCACAGGGCTCTGGTATCCAGTTGCAGTCCTTGGCTTACTCTCCTTGTCTCTTCACTTGTCTCTGCTCGGTCAAGTGAAGATCTGGACTCTCTTGATCGCTCCTGATGCTCTTCTTTTTGATTCAAAATCCTTCCACCGATCCCAAAATGAATTTCCGGTCCTTTGTTTTTGGTTTGGGGAGACCATTTACTGATTTATGAGCCGATGGCAGTTCATGTAACAGCGACGGCAGTGAGTAGAACCGCATCGGTAAGGAAAAAGTAGGCTATTTTTAGTAAAATAGCCCACCTTCCTAACTTTTCTCGAGAGAGATCACCATGCGGGCCTGGTCAAATGACTAGAAGGTCGGTTTTGGGTGCGAGAAAGGGGTCATTGGTTATGGGTGTAGGTGTGGACCAAGTTATGGGTCTTAATTAGGTTAGTTTAGGGTTAGGGCTAGTCATGATGAGGTGGCAAAATGAGGTGGCCGGTGAGGTGATGGGGATTTATCAATTACAAGGTAATTAATAAATAATTGTGTAAGGTTTAGGTAATGAGGTTAGGTTGCAGGAAATGGGATGCGGGTCACAAGAGGGTCGTAAGACACGAATTTGTTGTCTACATTAGCCCCTTATTGTCATTGGTAGCTTGTGTTGTAAAAGCCGCATGACAATAATATGAAGTGGTTTCTCTGTTAAGGATATAGGTAATCCCCTCAAATCTATCACGCAGATTGAGTGAACGGGAAATCGGGGATAGGGTTGATAAAGGGTACATGTTGTAGAGAGGATGGTAAGGTGGTGGGGAGGTCCAAGGCAAAGCAGACGCATGTTGAAATGCAATAGTGCGACTAGGGTACATGATTTGAAGCAGAAAACCAGCAATGTCTCCTTTTGTCTTGGAAGGACTACTGCAAATGAAATAAGAACACAAGACCACAAGATTTTAATTAGATAATAAATGAGAAACCTTGGGCCCGTGAAATATAAAACTTCCTTTCGAAGGTGGTCGGCCTCTACTAATATGAATTAACACAAAAGACTATAAGATATTAATTAAATTGCTTTGTTGAATTGGGTGGGGAAAGGTTGGTTATTGGTTATAGTTAGTATAACCGATGCTGATTCTTGATAACCGATATCGGTAGAGTCTAGGATTTGAAGGTTAGTTGTTTTGTGGGGTGGTGGTGTTATTTGGTAGTTGTGTTATTTGTA
>CM031244.1:96558-255761 GCA_018340775.1 Taxus wallichiana var. yunnanensis
TGGGTGGGAAACTTTTGAAGAAAATTAGGGTGTATCGGTTGTATGAGCTGCCATACTTCAAGAAATATGAGCACTTGTACCAGTGGCTCATGAGCAGTCTTCATGAAGACTACTTATGCTTTGTGGGACGTAGAGTTAGAATATTGTCTACACTTGTTTCATCAGTGACAAGTTTGAAGGCCACAGAAGAAGATATAAAAAGTGACCTCAGAGACAAAGTCGTGATTTTGAAAACCAAATAGGAGTTGGGATAGGCAAGGGTCCACATGGAATGGACATATACAAATTCAAGAATTGTCCAGTTGTACAAGCTGCAACACACTTAGTTACTAAGTTAAATGATTAGGAGTGGTGGTCGTAGGTAACCACTATGTGGCTACACGTGATGCGAAGGATGTCAGAAGGAACAATATACAACATCATTGGCTATATCGTAGAGAAAATAGTCGAGGATGCATGCACTCAAGGAAAGATCAGCTTTGGGGCTATCTTACTCTATTCATCGGTCTTCATGGAAACTAGAGTACTAGATGGACCAAATGAGAATATGTGGGAATACCCCATGGACAATAAGTCCCAAGCTGAAAGGTTTAGCAAGTACATATGTTGGGGGTTGTGACAGATGAACTAATACAAAGAGAGGAGAAGTGGTATGATAGGCTCGAGTGAAATTTGGTGAGGAATGGTGCATTCCAAAGGACCTACCAAAGTGGTAGGAAAACAAGTTCGGTTTACGATATACTAGCACTTCTACATCATGCACTTTCCAATGAAAGATGGAGCTTAGAGCCCTTGGTGCAAGTTGCCTTACGCATTCACCATGAGATATTTTCAAGCTTACATGTGCATAGATTTGAGACACGTGAAGACTAAATTTCAATGTAGAAAAGGTAGAATGTGACTACCATACACTACGGAAGAAGTATGTATACCCTGGTCAGAGCACCTACATAGAGAGAATCATCTCTGAAGTGCTTGAACATCAAGCCAATAAGCTTGGCTATAGCAGATTTGGGGAAAGCGTTGGTATATCTCGGTTGAAGCCGAAGATAGAGAACAAAAATGCGTGGAAGGTGAGTTTGTGCTTCCCACACCACCTAAGGGGAAGCATACAATGGAGAGTGTCCCAACACCCAAGCCTACAGAGAAAATCGAGATACAGGATGAGGAGGAAGAGCGTGAAGATAGTGGTGGTTTGGACCATTAGGGTAGGAGACATCCTACAAGTCGAAATACGTTGAGCATGTTGTTAACCACCTCACGGCCAAGAGGGGGATAAAGAGGACTTGACTACGATCTAAGGGAGCACAGATTTAAAATGGTATCCGGAGAACAAGGACCCAAGGTGATACCCCAACTACTATGCGTAAATCACCTCGAATCTCCCCACGTATGAAGGCAACTGCTACGAGAAGAAGGAAATTGAAGTTAAGCGAGGAGGAGAAAGAGTCTAAAGAAAGCGTGCCTACATATCCTACACCCCAGGGCACACAAGAAAAGGGTGAGGAAACAAAGGAGAAGGATGAAGAAGAAATAAGACCAGAGGAAACAGCTGCAGAAGATGCACAGGACATGGAGACGTAAGCTCCAAATTTGGAAGCTAGAGTTCCTAAGTAGCAAAGGTCTAGAAGGGTGAGTGGAGAGCACATTCCACCAGCCATGGGTTATGTAGAGGACACAAGAAATATTTTTCGTGCCGATTCCATAGAACAATCACACGTATGAAGGATCTATTCGGCTGGGAGTTGATGGATGAAGATATGGTGACCATGTGAACACGAAAGCAACTATCCTAGTCGATGCACACCCACATGGATGAGCCTGATTTCGATGTATGAAAATAATCATGTGTGTGAGGTGATTGAATTAGGTTCTCGGGATAGGCACATGATAGTAAAGTCTATTGTCATGTCAAATGAGTAGGTCGAGTAATGCAATGGTGAAAGTTTCAAGAGAGGTGGCTAGAAAGAACATGGAAAAATCTATCAAAATTAGAGCGTTACGAAGAGGTAAAGAAAAATATGAAAAGATAGCATGCTTAAAACAAGAAAAGGACTTCACACAGAGAAATAATGACGTCTTTATAAGCATTGTAGAGGAGATTGGGGACACTGTAATCAAAGAAAGGCCACACTTAGAACCCAAGGTACCACAAACATTTCCTTCAGCGATACACTATGTAGGGAAGTTGGTGGACTTGGTGCTCGAAGATGAAACTTTGAGTGTGCTAGTGCCAGAACAATCAGAGAAGGATGCGGAAAGGGAAAAGGCATCAATGATGAGGAAAATCACGTCGTATGAAGGGTTATTGCAGGAATTACAAGAGGTTTTGAAGAAGGTGGATCAAGCTTTGAATATATGCATAGCTCCAGAGGCACTCATCAACATTAAGACCTTGGAAGATAACAATGAGGTCCAGAAGGCCATGAAAGATGAGACATTGGGCCATGTAGAGAGGTTGGTAATGGTTAAACAAAAGTGTGAGGCCCTAAGCAGCAGCACAAGAGCCACACAAGACTTGGCTAGAAGAGCTTGGCAAACTGATTACATAGAAGATGGACCTTTTGGAAGGAAGGATGACATCTATGTCAAGTGTTGTGTTGGTTCTATAGAATGAGAAAGGGGAGATTGAGTGGGATGAGTTGGAGTCCATAGCTGTGGAAATCCTAGAGAAAGCAGAAGAGGCACTCACTAAATGGAAGGATTTAGAGGCAACAATAAAAGAGGAGTATCCAGAGTTGATGTTGATGACTGATACAAAGGAGGTTGTTTAAATAACCTCGTATAAATTATTTATTGGTCCACATTCTTCATTCTTAATTCTTTCATTGATATTCTTTACTTCAAATTTTGGAGAAACCCATTGTCGGGCGACAATGATATTAGTGTGGGGTAATGTTGATCAAAGAATACTTGGCAAAGATCACACAAGGAGTCTTCGCAGGATAGAGGGACAAGATCGAAGGTGCGAGAAAGATAGGAAGGACTCGTGTGGAAGGCAAGTTCATATTTTAGGACTTAGCTGATTTTAAGAAGAATAGCTATATTTAGGAGATGTTGTGCGGAACACACCAACGAAGTAGGGACACGCACCATGCATTATATATATATATATATATGGAGAAGCGATTCAAAGCATCTATGCATGAAGACAACCTAGGAATAGAATGAACACTTCACTTATCTTTAAGAGAAGCTGTGGATAGCGCACTTACATCTGTGGCTATAATTGTAAAATGTGTGTGGCTATTAATAGCATGTGACCTATTTCTCGGAGTAGTTAAGCGGTGAAGGATGAGTCCCCACCCTATATATATGATTATTAGATGCATAATACATAGAGATATATGATGTATCAAAGAGATCTGTATGTATGATTATGAATATGTGTATCAATTTCATATGCACCTTAAGATGGATTGACAGTACTGTAAGGAGCTTCTATACTTATTAATAGAAGGAGGAAATTGGCTGAATCTAAGTGTTATTCTATGTAATTGTGTTATGCACATTAGTATTTCAATCATGGATACCATTCAAGCTTATTATTTCATAATTCTAGTGAGTAGCATGCACTATAGAATGATGGATTAGTTGTGACTCTATATGTTTTCATCTTCATCATGCTAACATCCTGTTACAGCAACCCTAAAGAGGAATCTGGTACCTTTGCATGCTTCGGGTGAGTGCTCATTCTAGGCTGAGTGATATGCCAACGCGACTAGGATGTCTTCTTGAAAATTCTAGATTGCATCGATGCAGAGAGATGGAATCTGGACTTCAAGAAGCAAGATAGCCTCAATACCGTAGAATAGAGAGAAAGGTGTAGCTACATTCAAAGTGCAAATGCTAGTGTGGTAAGCCCACAAGGCAAAAGGAATGTGTGTATGCAAATCCTTCCCCAAGATTGTCAATGATTTTCATTAGAATGTTGTTTAAGGTTTTATTGGTTGATTCTACTTGGCCATTTTTTTGGGTAATAAGGTGAAGAGAAACTCGAGTTGAATGCAAAAAGTGTTGCAAATATTTTTATAGTTTTGTTTTTGAATTTCTTGTCATTATCGGTGATGAGGTGGTGAGGGACACCAAAGCAAAAATGATATGATGGTTGATGAATTCACAAATTTTCTTAGCTTTAGTATAAATAAGGGGAATGGCTTCTTCCCATTTAGTGTAGTATTTAGTAGATTATAATCCATTGATGGTGTTGTGAAGAATGAGGATTGATCTCTCCGACAAGATCCAAACCCCATTGAGAGAAAGGCCAAAGGTCTCGTGCGACCTGTAAGGCATGACTAGGTGTGTGATGAAGATTAACATGTTGCTAGAATTTCACACAATGTTTGACATAGTCACAATAATCACGGTTTAGGGTTGGCCAATAATATCCTAGGTGAATAATGCATTTAGCGACATCTAAGCCACTAAAGTGACCTCAAAAATTCCATCGTGAACTTCTTTGATGGTGTAAGGAATTTTAGAACTTGTAAGGCATCGTAAGAGAATACCCTCAAAGCTGCTTTGATAAAAAAACCACCCATGATGACATAGCGAGAGACACCTTTAAGAAAGGAATTTTTCCATTATGAGTGAGATCGGGAGGCGAGAATGGACGGGGAAAGGTAGTCTACAAAATGCTTATACCAAAGGTCACACAGGTTAGGCACGGCCATTCTAATGGAGTTAATATCTAGAGATAAATAGGAGGGTGATTGCAGTCTTTGTCTTATGACAAATATTTTGGAGTTGTCGGGTGAGGCGGGTATCCGAGAAGCTAGGTAGGCCATGGTATCCACAAATTTATTACTAGAATGTGGGGTGGTTTAAAGTTCGTAATCACAAAGGTAGTACAAAGTATGTTGACATGACATTTGTACTTTTGGATTATTTTGTTACGGATATACCATTAACTTGTTTACAACATTGGGAATCACCAAAGATATTAATTGATTTAACATCATTAACTTGTTATTAGGTCTAGTTTGAAAGATAAAGGCAAAGGTTCAACACGTTGGAATGTTGTTAGTGCAATGAAAATCTAGTTTGAAAGATAAAGGCAAAGGTTCACCATTAAGAGGAATGAGGATAACACTTCCTCCACAGACATTAGGAACTTGAAAATGAGAAAGGATTCTCCGGAGAAAGGCTGTTCCAAAATATTCCTCTGATCAAATTTCTAGGTTGATCACTTAGGTATCCAAAGTGTCATTGCATAACATTGAATCCTTCCTCCAGTGTGGGACTTGAAAATGAAAAGGATTCTAAAAAGGCTAATTCTACTGTTCGATGCACCAGAAACGAGACCAAAACTAAACTAACTATAAAGGAGACCGGGAGAGAGAAATGCATATAAATAAACCTAAGTTAAGGAGGTGATGCACCGAGGAATGAAGAACATAAGCTTTGCAACATAAACACAGACCATATAGATGCAATACCACACCATGCACAGTGTAACAAAATGCAATGAGAGATCGAATGACAACAATGAATACATGAGAGGATTTAAATTCAATCACGAGACATATATATTGCTCAAGGATCGATTCAATACATTGCAATGGCCAAGAGGCACAATGGCATTACATTCTATGTGGAGGCTTAAAACTCCACGAATTCTCTCTTACGGGAGAGAAGGGAGGGGTTGCAAAACAGAAATGTCCAACATTAGGAAGAAGCCCCTCCTTACAATTTATAGGAAGAATGAGAGAGAAAAGAGAGAGGAATTCGAAATCTGCCCCAACCACCTCCGAAATGCACTTAACTCATTTCATAATGATGGAAGTGGCGGATCTTGGCAAAATGGCGGGCTGCTTGCCTAGCGAGAGCGGTGGACTGCTCGTGCATTAAAGTTATTAGTTGAGCATCACTTCGCTTATTATTTCGTGCGAGGCATTCTGATTTTCTCTCCTCAAACTGAACCAAAATGCAAGATTGACCACAGAAACGTGTAGAGAATCTCACAAGCTTTCCGCTGATATAAAGAACGTGTAAAACCGAGCTCTGGATCGAAAGTTATGTCGATCCAAGATTTAGGGACACGGAATAGGCGAAAACGGATTTTTGAATTTCTTCCCGCTCTGCCACTGGATGACACGTGGCAAGCTCGATTCATTGAATGATTCTCTCTCTCTCTACTTTTCGGTGGGCCTTCCTTTGAAATCTCCTTGTGGGCCCTAGCTAGGACACGTGGCATTATTTCATTGATTTGGATCGGTGCTCGAAAACTCGCTCTTTGACTTTTTAACTTTTCTCCTTGAGACACGTGGCGGCTTCTGATTAGTCCGCGGGCCTGCCAGCTCATTCGCGCCCTTCGCGTCTTTTTGTCTCGGATGTCCCAAACCGTTTGGGACAAAAACCTCCGATCCGCCCGAAATGGGCTTCCTTGTCCCTCATTTGACCGATGACGTGGCGCAATTTTATTGGCTTTCGGCTCCTTCGGCGATCCGCGTCCCGCGCGTCCCTTTGTCCCATTTTGCATAGTGCTCTTTGTGCGATTTCGGGCGAACTTCCGCCGGTTCGCATCCATTTGTCCCGCTTGTCCCATTTTGCCTTGGGTTGGGCCCTTTTCACTCGGCCCTTTTGCCCATTTGCATGTTCGGCCGGTTCGCGCCTTTTGGCCCGGTTGTCCCACAGGCGTCCTTCTCGGCGATTAGCCAATTTTTTATCTTTTTAGGCGAGATCGGCTTTTCGCGCCCGCCGCGCTTACTTTTTGCCCGATTGTCCCAAATACCATTTGGCACTTGGGCCGATCGGAGGATTTTCGGCCAATCCGCGCCTTTTGTCCCAAATGTCCTACCGCCCCCTAGACTAGGACTTAGCCGATTTTCATGATTTTCTGGATTGACCTATTTGCCTTTCTGCACCTTTGATGCATGTTATCGAAATTTTACCCGGGGGGGTGAAATTTTGACAACAGTTTTGACGACTCAGCGGGGTTACACTGCTGCTAGGTAGAAGATCAGTGGCCTTTTAGCGGTCCATTGGGCATGGAGTTAAGCATTAACCTGAAACAAGCCTGATACTGCAACTTCCCCTCCAGCAACACTCTGAACTGTAGAAAACAACCTGAGAGCAGCAAAACCTATGCCAAAGCACTTAGGGAAATAGAAACCTAACTACTGACAGACAATGTGCATACGCACTTAGAGGAATTAAGAAAAATCTAAATTAATATTTACAACGGCAAAACGTTTCTCTTAGTAGCAATGTTTAAGATGGATTCCGTTAACCGGAATCAGAAGTTCCTCTCCATCCAATGCAGACAATTGGAAGGCATTACTACTTTTGCACCCCGTGACCATGTAGGGACCACTCCAGATGGCATCAAACTTGGAATGCCTTCCTGGTTTTGCCCGATCTGCATCCCATTTCAGAACTAGGTCCCCTTCCTGGAAGGTCCTTGCTCTAGCTCTCTTATCAAACCATCTTTTTACTACGGCCTGATCCTTTTCAATCGTCTGAACCGCATGTTCTCTGATTTCTTCTAATTCCATCAATTCTGCATACCTGGCCTCCATTGGTTCGAATTCAGATAACTCAAGCTGCTTCATGAGCTCCAAGGCTGGCAATTCTAATGATATAGGCAATCTTGCCTCCTTCCCATAGACCAACTTGTAGGGAGAATTACCCGAGACCTCTTTGGTGTTATTCTCAGCACCCCATAATGCTGATTTTAGCCTTGTATGCCATGTTCTTTGATTTTCATCCGAGTCCTTCGATGATTTTTAGCAAATTCTTGTTTGTGGACTCTGCTGTCCCATTACCTGCGGGTAATAATTTGAAGAGGTGCTCAAATAGATTCCATTCTTGACAGCCCATTATGTAATTTTGAACCTATGAATGCTAATGCATTATCGATATGATGGTGGCCGGCACACCGAATCTGGTTATTATCCCTTCATAAAAGTCTAGTATGCTAGACTCACTTGCCTCTTTGAGCGCTACTGCTTCGGTCCACTTGGTGAAATAGTCTGTCGCTGTAAGAATCCACTTGTGGCCTTGACTCGAATTGGGATTGATGACTCCAATGAAGTCCAATCCCCATTGCATGAATGGATGATCTACTGAAATTGGACGAAGGGGAAGTGCTGCTAACCTTCCTTTCCCTGTGAAGAATGCACATTTCTTGCATTTCTTAACCCATGAGTAGCAATCATTGAATACAGTAGGCCAATAGTAACCAGCTTTCATGATTTTGAGAGCTGTTACTCGTGGGGTGAAATGGCCTCCTGCCTCCCGTCATGGAACTCTTGTAAGATCCTCTCGATCTGACCTGTCCCGATACATCTCAATAGAACACCGTTGATGTCCCTTTTAAACAAAACATTATCAACAAGCACATAAGGAACTGCTTGTAATCTGAAGTACCTTCTTTTTGCCTTGCTCATTTCTGAGGGCACATGCCCGTTTGTAGAGAAATGTATCATATTCTGAGTCCAACAGGGAGTGGACACATCATCATTTTCCTGTTTTTGATCTTCTTGTAATAGCAAGACAGCGTCTTCTTCATCTTCTGGGTTGTCTGGTTGTTTGGAAGCGAGCTGCTCACACAAACCTTTGCCTCTTACCAGCTTGGTGATCTTGATCTCAATGTCATACTCCATGACACGGGTGATCCATCCTGCCCTTTTCTCATTCAAATCTTTGTTGAGGAGGAAGTCCTTAACCCCAGCATGTGAGACCAATAACTGGACCTTGTTATTTGAGACTAAATGCTTGAATTTCTTCAAGCTTCTGATTACTGCAAGCACATGCTTTTCAATAAAAGAGTACCTCACCTCGCAGTCATTTAGGCTCTGGCTGAAGAAAGCAATCGGCTGCTCCTCATTATCTTTGTTCTGTTGTACCAGAATGGCAGAAATAGTGTCATCACCTCCAAATGCATAGAGGATGAAATCCTTAGAAAAGTCAGGGTTGATGAGAGTAGGTGCCTGGGAGATGGCTTCTTTGATTGCTTCAAAACTCTCCTTGCCTTCTGCCGTCCATTTGAAAGCCATGCTTTTCCTTAACATTTTGGTGATGGGCTTGACAAGGGCTGCAAAGTTTGGGACAAACCTTCGAACAAAGTTTATCCTTCCCAGGAAACTCTGAAGGGCTTTCTTGTGACTTGGCAATGGTAGAGCTCTTATGGCTTCAACCCTCTCTGGATCAATTGCTAATCCCTCCTTTGAAACAATATGGCCAAGGAGTTTCCCTTCATGTGCAAGAAAGATGCACTTCTTAGGATTCAAAGACACTCCAAACTTTCTACACCTCTCAAAAAACTTGCACGAGGTGAAAGAGATGGTCTGCATGCATTCTTTGAGAAGACAGTGATATCATCTAGGTATATCAAAGACTATCTTATTGATCAAGCCTTTGAATGCCATATCCATAGCTCATTTGGAATGTTGCTCTGCGTTCGGCAGTCCAAATGGCATCTTCTTGTAAGCATATGTGCCCCATTTGGTTGTGAAGGCTGTCTTGAACTGGTCTTCCTCCTTCACTATAATTTGATTGAAGCTTTGAGTAACCATCAAGTAGCGAAAACCTTTAACCCAACATTACGACCTGCAATATTTGCTCCATGGAAGGGAGTGGATAATGGTCCTTGAGAGAGGCTCTATTCAAATATCTCGGAAGTCAACACACACCCTGATCTCTCCACTCTTCTTTACGATTTGGAACTAAGTTGGCAACCCAACTAGAATGCTTGATTGGGAATATGATTCTTGACTCAATCAGCTTGTCCAGTTCTTTCCTCATGAGAGGCTCCATGTGTGGATTGACTGGTCTCTGTTTCTACCTGATAGGCTTAGTATTTGGGTCCAATTCAATGGTATGTTGAGCTAAGTTGGGATTGAAACCTTTCAAGTCTTCATAGCTCCAAGCAAACACGTCGGGGAATTCTTGACATAGCTGTATGAACTCATACCTTTCTTGCTCAGTTGTCATCTTTCCAACTTGCAATTGCTTGTTCTCTTCTACCAAGATGGATACCGAATCTTCTCTTTTGACCTGAATGTTTGCTTTCTCCTTTCTAAACTGATCATTGGGATTAAAAATGGACTCCAAAGTGATAAGTCCCTTGGGCAGCTTGTCAGTTCTCAGCTGTATCACCTGGTTACCATATTGCTGTTCCAACTTCTCTTGATTCTTGGCTGAGAACTCAGCTTCTTCTTGCAAGAAGTGGATGATTTGCTGGTCATTCTCAAATACTTGCCAATGACATCGTTATCCGGCACTGAAGGCCTCACAATCACGTGGATGTTTGGCTGTACCTTTTCTTGTTGAATGTTTTCTACAATGTCAAAGGCTGCCCCTACTGCTGCAAGCCTGTCAGCCAGCTTGATTCTCTTTCCTAGGAATGGCCTTGATGCCGAAACCCTCAAAATCTTCCATGAGGTCCCATACCCTGTTCTTGTAGCACCTGAGTAGATCATTTTTGGCGGCATGCTGTCCCTTGACCTGATTTACAATCAGCTCACTATCCCCAAAAACTTGCAAGTTCTTTATTTTTCTCTTTATTGCCCAATGCATCCCTTGCACCAAGGCTTCATATTCAGCAGTGTTATTGGAGCATGCAAATTGAAATCTAAAAGCTGAATAATACTTTACTCCTTGAGGTGAAATAAGCATGGCTCCACCTCCTGCGCCTTGTCTACTCCTTGATCCATCAAAAAATAGTTGCCATACCTCGTTGTCATCCTTGTGGTTTGGCTTGGTGATGCTAGGAATAGGTTGACTTTCTTCGTGTATACAATAGACCCCTAGCTCAGATTCTTCTACTTCTTGATAAGGATCAAAAGCATGCACCTTGCTTGCCCATTCATCAAGAGTCAAATCTGGGATACTTCCAACCTTAGTGTCGGCTTCATCAGTGCCGAGGTGATCTTCTTGATCAAATGCTGAGCAATTGGTATTAATATGACTTGGAGTATAGGGTTCAATGTGGAAATCTGCAATAGGTTCTGACCTAATTGTAGCTTTAGTTCCATACCTCGTTCTGAATAGCATGTGTGACCAATCAGCGGACAAATATCCCCCAATCTTGGCAGTAAAGTCCCTTGACAAGCATAGGGCAAAGAGTGGTGGAAGGTCTATGACTATATCTCTGTAAGACAACAACATTTGGACATGCATGCAAGGTAAGACTCAAATTTCTAATCACTCCAATTGTTGCTATTGCTGTCCCATCCAGCTGCACTACTCCCTTAGATGTTATTTCATCTTTGGAGCCCTAAGCGATCAGCTATCTGTTTAGGCATAACTGAGCTACTTGCCCCGGAATCTATCATGCAATTATGCACTAGCTGATTTCCAATGATTAACGAAACATAGAAAGGGGGAGGCTTCAGCATTCTACCTTGTTGTGCTCCATGATTTCCTTGAGGCTGGGCAGCATTTGTGAGTACCTTCTCCTGCATTTGGATCTGCTGATTCGAAGTTGGCCAATCCTTTATGGCAGCTTGCAGCAGATTTCTTTGGCCTGGGATGGATAGGGATTCCCACATAGATATATTGACGTTTGTCTTCTTCATCTGATCAATGATACTGAATGGTGATGAAGGATCTCTCTGCTGTCCCTTGGTTTGCACATTTGCTCCTTGTATGTGGGCAGCAACAGCTGGCATTTGAGTTGGCCTAGGGGCTGTTCTTGGCTGCCCTTGTGCATTTGAAACTGGGTTTTGCTTGCCAATCATTTGTGGAGCTGTGGAAGGTTGTGGATTGGCTGGGGCTAATGGCTGTTCTTCACCCAAATTTCTCCTTTTTGACCTTGTGTTGGCTGCAACACCTTGAGAAATCACTGATTCATACCACGAAAATCCTCTTGCCAATTTACCAATGTGGTGTCATTTGGGGCAGGTTGCTGTTGGAATATTTCTTGTTGTTGGCTGTTTTCTTGACTACTTTCACCCTCCACACCAGCACTTGTTACCATTAAAGCTTGGGTTAAAGCACCATTATAGCACATGGATTGATTATGGGGTTCATTACATGGAAAACACCATTCATACTCCTGGGCAATGTTGTTTTGTGCTGGTACTAATGCCTTAGAGGCAGATATGGCATTTGGATTATAGGGCTGGAATGGTCTATTGGCAGGAGGCCTTGTTTGATTCATATTTGCAGCTGGATTGGGTGGCCTTTGAGGCTGATATGGCTGCCTATTAGGTTGAGCTTGAGGCTGATACGAAGGTCTAAAACCTTGAGTTTGCTGTCTCTTGAGTGTGACCAGCTCATTACCTAAATTTTGCAGTTGCTTCATGACTTCTTGAAGCTCATTTGGGGCACTTGGAGATGAAGTGGAAGCTTCATTTGAACTCTGATTTCTAGGAGTGGGAGAAGGAGCTAAGACAGTGCTTGACTAGTACTTGGGCTCTCTAAACTTGGATATAATGGCATTGGAGGCCTAGGAGCTAGCTTGCCGGCTTGAATCAGACAATTTTCAGCTCTAATGGCAATACTATAAGCAGCAGGGATAGTTGTGCCTCCCATAGATTGAATCAACATAGAAATATCAGAATTTAAAGCTTTAAGGTAATACAGAAAAGCACCTTCTGCTGTTGGCCTGACTGCTACTGGAATTCTATCCCAAGACCTTTGAAATCTGAAGTTGAAGTCAGTCAGCTGCTCATTGGAAGCTCTCTTGATGGTTGTCAGCTGCTCCAAAAGAGACAAGTTGTCTCCCTTCTCTCCAAATTGATTATGAAGTGCAATACACAGCTGATTCCAGTTTGTGATAGAGCCAGCTTCAAGGCTCCTAAACCATTGCAATGCTTTTCCCTTGAATGAAGACGCCAACAATTTGACAGCTACTTGCATCTCATTAATCTCATGGATTGCACAAATATTAGCAATGTCCTTGACATGATCACCGAGTGGTCGATTTTCTCCGATGAAGTATGGAATGTTCTTCAATCTTTGCAATTTGGGATTGGATTTTGTGCATTGAGAGCAAGTGGGCTCTTTTTGCTGTGAAGTTGACATAGGGGTTCACTGGTTGCGCCATTCTGATTGGTCTTAAAACCCTTGTATATTGAAAGAAAGGCCTATCAGGTGGAGGAGTTGAGAGAGTTATGCTTGGTGGAGATGGAGACCTTTGAATCCTTCTTCCTCTTTGCCTTCTTCTTGGAGATAATTGCAGGTATTCAAACAGCACTTCCTCCTCTCCAGCTCTTGACCTTGTGATTCTTCTCATAAGCTTTCGAGGCCATTTTGCTGAAACCAGTTGATTCTTCCCCTGGAGTCGCGGATATGTGCAAATAATAGCTCTTTTCAAGCAAGAAAAATGCAGCGAGATGCACATCAACTTTGCTGCGATAAAAATGAGACCTCTGGTCCCACCGGCGTGCCAAAATGTTGATGCAAAATCACAGCACCCCTGGGTACAGATCAAATTTCTAGGTTGATCACTTAGGTATCCGGTGTGATTGCATAACATTGAATCCTTCCTCCAAGTGTGGGACTTGAAAATGAGAAAGGATTCTCCAGGAGAAAGGCTGGTTCCTATTCCTCTGTTCGGATGCACCATGAAACGCAGAGGTTCACCAAAACTAAACTAACTACCAGGAGACAGGGGAGAGAAAATGCATATAAATAAACCTAAGTTAAGGAGGTGATGCACCGGAATGAAGAACATAAGCTTTGCACTGACATAAACACAGACCATATAGATGCACGATACCACCAACCATGCACGAGTGCTTAAAATGCAATGAGAGATCGATCGAATGACAACAATGAATACATGAGAGGATTTAAATTCAATCACGGACATATATATTGCTCGAGGATCGATTGATACATTGCAATGGCCAAGAGGCACAATGGCATTACGATCTATGTGGGAGGCTTAAAAACTCCACGAATTCTCTTACAAGCAGGAGAGAAGGGAGGGGTTGCAAAACAAGAATGTCCAACATTAGAAAGAAGCCCCTCCTTACAATTTATAGGAAGAATGAGAGAGAAAAGAGAGAGGAATTCGAAATCTGCCCCAACCACCTCCAGAATGCACTTAACTCATCTCATAATGATGGAAGTGGCGGATCTTGGCAAAATGGCGGGCTGCCTAGCGAGCGGCGGTGTCTGCTTTGCATTAAAGTTATTAGTTGAGCATCACTTCCTTTATTTCGTGCGAGGCGTCTTCTGATTTTCTCTCCTCAAACTGAACCAAAATGCAAGATTGACCCTGGAAACGTGTAGAGAATCTCACAAGCTTTCCGCTGATATAAAGAACGTGTAAAACCGAGCTCTGGATCGAAAGTTATGTCGATCTGAAGATTTAGGGCACGGAATAGGCGAAAACGGATTTTTGAATTTCTTCCCGCGCTCTGCCACTTGGATGACACGTGGCAAGCTCTGATTCGCTGAATGATTCTCTCTCCTCTACTTTTCGGTGGGCCTTCCTTTGAAATCTCCTTGTGGGCCCTAGCTAGGACACGTGGCATTATTTCATTGATTTGGATCGGTGCTCGAAAACTCGCTCTTTGACTTTTTAACTTTTCTCCTTGAGACACGTGGCGGCTTCTGATTAGTCCGTCAGCTGCCCGGCTCATTCGCGCCCTTCGCGTCTTTTTGTCCCGGATGTCCCAAACCGTTTGGGACAAAAACCTCCGATCCGCCCGAAATGGGCTTCCTTGTCCCTCATTTGGCCGATGACACGTGGCGCAATTTTATTGGCTTTCGGCTTTTTCGGCGATCCGCGTCCCGCGCGTCCCTTTGTCCCATTTTGCTTTGTGCTCTTTGTGCTGATTTCGATTTTTCGGGCGAACCGGCGGTTCGCGTCCATTTGTCCCACTTGTCCCATTTGCCTTGGGTATGCCCCTTTTTCGCCTTGGCCCTTTTCCCTTTTTCGCCGGTTTGGCGGCGGTTCGCGCCTTTTGGCCCGGTTGTCCCACGGCGTCCTTCTCGTGATTAGCCAATTTTTTCTCTTTTCGGCGGGATCGGCTTTTCGCGCCCGCCGCGTACTTTTGTCCCATTGTCCCAAATACCATTTGGGCCTGGAGGATTTTCGGCCGATCCGCGCCTTTTTGTCCCAAATGTCCCGATCGCCTTGCCCCTAGGACTAGGACTTAGCGATTTTCATGATTTTCTGGATTGACCTATTTGCCTTTACTGCACCTTTGATGCATGTTTATCGAAATTTTACCACAGGGGGTGAAATTTTGACAACAATTTTGACGACTCGGCGGGGTTACACTGCTGCTTAGGTAGAAGATCGGTGGCCTTTGCGGTCCATTGGGCATGGAGTTAAGCATTAACTTGAAACAAGCACGATCTTTGCAACTTCCCCTCCAAAGACACTCTGAATCGTAGAAAACAACACGAGAGCAGCAAAACTGTGCCCAAAGCACTTAGGGAAATAGAAACCTAACTACAACGAGGACAATGTGCATACGCACTTAGAGGAATTAAGAAAAATCTAAATTAATATTTACAACGGCAAAACGTTTCTCTTAGTAGCGATGTTTAAGATGGATTCCGTTAACAGGAATCGAAGTTCCTCTCCATCCAATGCGAAAATTGGAAGGCATTACTACTTTTGCACCCCGTGACCATGTAGGGACCACTCCAGATGGCATCAAACTTGGAATGCCTTCCTGGTTTTGCCCGATCTGCATCCCATTTCAGAACTAGGTCCCCTTCCTGGAAGGTCCTTGCTCTAGCTCTCTTATCAAACCATCTTTTTACTACGGCCTGATCCTTTTCAATCGTCTGAACTGCATGTTCTCTGATTTCTTCTAATTCCATCAATTCTGCATACCTGACCTCCATTGGTTCGAACTCAGATAACTCAAGCTGCTTCATGAGCTCCAAGGCTGGCAATTCTAATGATATAGGCAATACTGCCTCCTTCCCATAGACCAACTTGTAGGGAGAATTACCTGTAGACCTCTTTGGTGTTATTCTGTCAGCCCATAACGCTGATTTTAGCCTTGTATGCCATGTTCTTTGATTTTCATCCAGAGTCCTTCTGATGATTTTTAGCAAATTCTTGTTTGTGGACTCTGCCTGTCCATTACCCTGCGGGTAATAATTTGAAGAGGTGCTCAAATAGATTCCATTCTTGACACCCATTACTGTAATTTTGAACCTATGAATGCTAATGCATTATCGATATGATGGTGGCGGCACACCGAATCTGGTTATTATCCTTCATAAAAGTCTAGTATGCTAGACTCACTTGCCTCTTTGAGCGCTACTTTGCTTGGTCCACTTGGTGAAATAGTGCATTCTTTGTAAGAATCCACTTGTGGCCTTGACTCGGGTGGGATTGATGACTCCATGAAGTCCAATCCCCATTGCATGAATGGATGATCTACTGAAATTGGACGAAGGGGAAGTGCTGCTAACCTTCCTTTCCCTGTGAAGAATGCACATTTCTTGCATTTCTTAACCCATGAGTAGCAATCATTGAATACAGTAGGCCAATAGTAACCAGCTTTCATGATTTTGAGAGGCACTTGCTCGGGGGTGAAATGGCCTCCTGCCTCCCCGTCATGGAACTCTTGTAAGATCCTCTCGATCTGACCTGTCCCGATGCATCTCAATAGAACACCGTTGATGTCCCTTTTAAACAAAACATTATCAACAAGCACATAAGGAATTGCTTGTAATCTGAAGTACCTTCTTTTCGCTTTGCTCATTTCTGGAGGGCACATGCCCGTTTGTAGGAAATGTATCATATTCTGAGTCCAACAGGGGGTGGACACATCATCATTTTCCTATTTTTGATCTTCTTGTAATAGCAGGACAGCGTCTTCTTCATCTTTTGGGTTGTCTGGTTGTTTGGAAGCGAGCTGCTCACACAAACCTTTGCCTCTTACCAGCTTGGTGATCTTGATCTCAATGTCATACTCCATGACACGGGTGATCCATCCTACCCTTTTCTCATTCAAATCTTTGTTGAGGAGGAAGTCCTTAACCCCAGCATGTGAGACCAATAACTGGACCTTGTTATTTGAGACTAAATGCTTGAATTTCTTCAAGCTTCTGATTACTGCAAGCACATGCTTTTCAATAAAAGAGTACCTCACCTCACAGTCATTTAGGCTCTGGCTGAAGAAAGCAATCGGCTGCTCCTCATTATCTTTGTTCTGTTGTACCAGAATAGCAGAAATAGTGTCATCACCTCCAAATGCATAGAGGATGAAATCCTTAGAAAAGTCAGGGTTGATGAGAGTAGGTGCCTGGGAGATGGCTTCTTTGATTGCTTCAAAACTCTCCTTGCCTTCTGCCGTCCATTTGAAAGCCATGCTTTTCCTTAACATTTTGGTGATGGGCTTGACAAGGGCTGCAAAGTTTGGGACAAACCTTCGAACAAAGTTTATCCTTCCCGGGAAACTCGAAGGGCTTTCTTGTGACTTGGCAATGGTAGAGCTCTTATGGCTTCAACCCTCTCTGGATCAATTGCTAATCCCTCCTTTGAAACAATATGGCCAAGGAGTTTCCCTTCATGTGCAAGAAAGATGCACTTCTTAGGATTCAAAGACACTCCAAACTTTCTACACCTCTGAAAAACTTGCCTGAGGTGAAAGAGATGGTCTGCAGCATTCTTTGAGAAGACAGTGATATCATCTAGGTATATCAGCACTATCTTATTGATCAAGCCTTTGAATGCCATATCCATAGCTCACTGGAATGTTGCTCCGGCGTTCGACAGTCCAAATGGCATCTTCTTGTAAGCATATGTGCCCCATTTGGTTGTGAAGGCTGTCTTGAACTGGTCTTCCTCCTTCACCATAATTTGATTGAAGCCTGAGTAACCATCAAGTAGTGAAAACCTTTCTGAACCAGCTACGACCTGCAATATTTGCTCCATGGAAGGGAGTGGATAATGGTCCTTGAGAGAGGCTCTATTCAAATATCTGAAGTCAACACACAGCCTGATCTCTCCACTCTTCTTTCTGACTGGAACTAAGTTGGCAACCCAACTAGAATGCTTGATTGGGAATATGATTCTTGACTCAATCAGCTTGTCCAGTTCTTTCCTCATGAGAGGCTCCATGTGTGGATTGACTGGTCTCTGTTTCTACCTGATAGGCTTAGTATTTGGGTCCAATTCAATGGTATGTTGAGCTAAGTTGGGATTGAAACCTTTCAAGTCTTCATAGCTCCAAGCAAACACGTCGGGGAATTCTTGACATAGCTGTATGAACTCATACCTTTCTTGCTCAGTTGTCATCTTGCCAACTTGCAATTGCTTGTTCTCTTCTACCAAGATGGATACCGAATCTTCTCTTTTGACTGAATGTTTGCTTTCTCCTTTCTAAACTGATCATTGGGATTAAAAATGGACTCCAAAGTGATAAGTCCCTTGGGCAGCTTGTCAGTTCTCAGCTGTATCACCTGGTTACCATATTGCTGTTCCAACTTCGCTTGATTCTTGGCTGAGAACTCAGCTTCTTCTTGCAAGAAGTGGATGATTTGCTGGTCATTCTCAAATACTTGCCAACTGACATCGTTATCCGGCACTGAAGGCCTCACAATCACGTGGATGTTTGGCTGTACCTTTTCTTGTTGAATGTTTTCTACAATGTCAAAGGCTGCCCCTCTCTTTGCAATGCAAGCTTTGTCGGCCGACTTGATTCTCTTTCCTAGGAATGGCCTTGATGCCGAAACCCTCAAAATCTTCCATGAGGTCCCATACCCTGTTCTTGTAGCACCTGAGTATATCATTTTTGGCGGCATGTTGTCCCTTGACCTGATTTACAATCAGCTCACTGTCCCCAAAAACTTGCAAGTTATTTATTTTTCTTTTTATTGCCCAATGCATCCCCTGCACCAAGGCTTCATATTCAGCAGTGTTATTGGAGCATGCAAATTGAAATCTAAAAGCTGAATAATACTTTACTCCTTGCGGTGAAATAAGCATGGCTCCACCTCCTGCGCCTTGTCTACTCCTTGATCCATCAAAAAACAGTTGCCATACCTCGTTGTCATCCTTGTGGTTTGGCTTGGTGATGCTAGGAATAGGTTGACTTTCTTCGTGTATACAATAGACCCCCAGCTCAGATTCTTCTACTTCTTGATAAGGATCAAAAGCATGCACCTTGCTTGCCCATTCATCAAGAGTCAAATCTAGGATACTTCCAACCTTAGTGTCGGCTTCATCAGTGCCGAGGTGATCTTCTTGATCAAATGCTGAGCAATTGGTATTAATATGACTTGGAGTATAGGGTTCAATGTGGAAATCTGCAATAGGTTCTGACCTAATTGTAGCTTTAGTTCCATACCTCGTTCTGAATAGCATGTGTGACCAATCAGCGGACAAATATCCCCCAATCTTGGCAGTAAAGTCCCTTGACAAGCAAAGGGCAAAGAGTGGTGGAAGGTCTATGACTGATATATCTTGTAAGACAACAACATTTGGACATGCATGCAAGGTAAGACTCAAATTTCTAATCACTCCAATCAATCTGTTGCTATTGCTGTCCCATCCAGCTGCACTACTCCCTTAGATGTTATTTCATCTTGGAGCCCTAAGCGATCAGCTATCTGTTTAGGCATAAGCGAGCTACTTGCCCCGGAATCTATCATGCGATTATGCACTAGCTGATTTCCATGATTAACGAAACATAGAAAGGGGAGGCTTCAGCATTCTACCTTGTTGTGCTCCATGATTTCCTTGAGGGTGGGCAGCATTTGTGAGTACCTTCTCTGCATTTGGACTGCTTGATTCGAAGTTGGCCAATCCTTTATGGCAGCTTGCAGCAGATTTCTTTGGCACAGGATGGATAGGGATTCCCACATAGATATATTGACGTTTGTCTTCTTCATCGATCAATGATATCTTGAATGGTGATGAAGGATCTCTCTGCTGTCCTTGGTTTGCACATTTGTTCCTTGTATGTGGGCAGCAACAGTGGCATTTGAGTTGGCCTAAGGGCTGTTCTTGGCTGCCCTTGTGCATTTGAAACCCAGGTTTTGCTTACCAATCATTTGTGGAGTGTGGAAGGTTGTGGATTGGTGGGGGCTAATGGCTACATTTCTTCACCCAAATTTCTCCTTTTTGACCTTGTGTTGGCTGCAACACCTTGAGAAATTCCTGATTCATACCACGAAATCCTCTGCTGCGCCATTTACCAATGTGGTGTCATTTGGGGCGGATTCTTTGTTGGAATGTTTCTTGTAGTTGGCTGTTTTCTTGACTACTTTCACCCTCCACACCAGCACTTGTTACCATTAAAGCTTGGGTTAAAGCACCATTATAGCACATGGATTGATTATGGGGTTCATTACATGGAAAACACCATTCATACTCTGGGCAATGTTGTTTTGTCTTTGGTACTAATGCCTTAGAGGCGAGATATGGCATTTGGATTATAGAGGCTGGAATGGTCTATTGGCGGGAGGCCTCGTTTGATTCATATTTGCACTGGATTGGGTGGCCTTTGAGGCTGATATGGCTGCCTATTAGGTTGAGCTTGAGGCTGATACGAAGGTCTAAAACCTTGAGTTTGCTGTCTCTTGAGTGTGACCAGCTCATTACCTAAATTTTGCAGTTGCTTCATGACTTCTTGAAGCTCATTTGGGGCACTTGGAGATGAAGTGGAAGCTTCATTTGAACTCTGATTTCTAGGAGTGGGAGAAGGAGCTAAGACAGGTGCCTGACTAGTACTTGGGCTCTCTAAACTTGGATATAATGGCATTGGAGGCCTAGGAGCTAGCTTGCCAGCTTGAATCAGACAATTTTCAGCTCTAATGGCAATACTATAAGCAGCAGGGATAGTTGTGCCTCCCATAGATTGAATCAACATAGAAATATCAGAATTTAAAGCTTTAAGGTAATACTGAAAAAGCACCTTCTTTGTTGGCTTTGATCTTCTCTGGAATTCTATCCCAAGACCTTTGAAATCTGAAGTTGAAGTCAGTCAACTGCTCATTGGAAGCTCTCTTGATGGTTGTCAGCTGCTCCAAAAGAGACAAGTTGTCTCCCTTCTCTCCAAATTGATTATGAAGTGCAATACACAGCTGATTCCAGTTTGTGATAGAGCCAACTTCAAGGCTCCTAAACCATTGCAATGCTTTTCCCTTGAATGAAGACGCCAACAATTTGTGACTACTTGCATCTCATTAATTTCATGGATTGCACAAATATTAGCAATGTCCTTGACATGATCACCGAGTGGTCTGATTTTCTCCAGATGAAGTATGGAATGTTCTTGAATCTGCTGCAATGGGATTGGATTTTGTGCATTGAGAGCAAGTGGGCTCTTTGCTGTGAAGTTGACATAGGGGTTCACTTTGGTTGCGCCATTACGAGTGGTCTTAAAACCCTTGTATATTGAAAGAAAGGCACATCGGGTGGAGGAGTTGAGAGAGTTACGCTTGGTGGAGACGGGAGACCTTTGAATCCTTCTTCCTCTTTGCCTTCTTCTTGGAGATAGTTGCGGGTATTCAAACAAAGCACTTCCTCCTCTCCGGCTCTTGACCTTGTGATTCTTCTCATAAGCTTTTAGGCACATGTTGCTGAAACCAGTTGATTCTTCCCCTCGGAGTCGCCGGATGTGCAAATAATAGCTCTTTTCAAGCAAGAAAAATGCAGCGAGATGCACATCAACTTTGCTTGCGATAAAAATGAGACCTCTGGTCCCACCGGCGTGCCAAAACCGCTGATGATGATGCAAAATCACAGCACCCACAGGTGCGATCATCAAATTTCTAGGTTGATCACTTAGGTATCCAGGTGTGATTGCATAACATTGAATCCTTCCTCCAGTGTGGGACTTGAAAAATGAGAAAGGATTCTCCAGAGAAAGGCTGGTTCCTATTCCTCTGTTCAGATGCACCAATGAAACGCAGAGGTTTACCCAAGAAAAACTAAACTAACTACCAAGGAGACAGGGAGAGAGAAATGCATATAAATAAACCTAAGCTAAGGAGGTGATGCACCGAGGAATGAAGAACATAAGCTTTGCAACATAAACACAGACCATATAGATGCAATACCACACCATGCACAGGTAACCGAAATGCAATGAGAGATCAGAATGACAACAATGAATACATGAGAGGATTTAAATTCAATCACGAGACATATATATTGCTCGAGGATCGATTCATACATTGCAATGGCCAAGAGGCACAATGGCATTACGATCTATGTGGGAGGCTTAAAAACTCCACGAATTCTCTTACAATGGGGGAGAGAAGGGAGGGGTTGCAAAACAGAAAAATGTCCAACATTAGGAAGAAGCCCCTCCTTACAATTTATAGGAAGAATGAGAGAGAAAAGAGAGAGGAATTTGAAATCTGCCCCAACCACCTCCGAGAATGCACTTAACTCATTTCATAATGATGGAAGTGGCGGATCTTGGCAAAATGGCGGGCTGCTAGCGAAGCGGCGGGCTATCTGTCTGCTGCATTAAAGTTATTAGTTGAGCATCATTTCGCTTATTATTTCGTGCGAGGCGTCTTCTGATTTTCTTTCCTCAAACTGAACCAAAATGCAAGATTGACCACAGAAACGTGTAGAGAATCTCACAAGCTTTCCGCTTGATATAAAGAACGTGTAAAACCGAGCTCTGGATCGAAAGTTATGTCGATCGAAGATTTAGGGCACGCGGAATAGGCGAAAACGGATTTTTGAATTTCTTCCCGCTCTGCCACTGGATGACACGTGGCAAGCTCGATTCGCTGAATGATTCTCTCTCCTCTACTTTTCGGTGGGCCTTCCTTTGAAATCTCCTTGTGGGCCCTAGCTGGACACGTGGCATTATTTCATTGATTTGGATCGGTGCTCGAAAACTTCGCTCTTTGACTTTTTAACTTTTCTCCTTGAGACACGTGGCGGCTTCGATTAGTCGCGGGCTGCCCGGCTCATTCGCGCCCTTCGCGTCTTTTTGTCCGGATGTCCCAAACCGTTTGGGACAAAAACCTCCGATCCGCCCGAAATGGGCTTCCTTGTCCCTCATTTGGCCAGATGACGTCCCATTTTGCGTGGCGCAATTTTATTGGCTTTCGGCTCCTTCGGCGATCCGCGTCCCGCGTCCCTTTGTCCCATTTTGCATTGTGCTCTTTGTGCTGATTTCGGGCGAACCGGCCGGTTCGCGTCCATTTGTCCCACTTGTCCCATTTTGCCTTGGACTGTCTGGCCCTTTTTCACCCGGTTCGGCCGGTTCGCGCCTTTTTGGCCCGGTTGTCCCACAGGCGTCCTTCTCGTGATTAGCCAATTTTTTCTCTTTTTACGGATCGGCTTTTCGCGCCCATGCCGCGTACTTTTGGCCCGATTGTCCCAAATACCATTTGGGCCTGCTGCACTGAGGATTTTCGGCCGATCCGCGCCTTTTTGTCCCAAATGTCCCGACTGCCCCTAGGACTAGGACTTAGCCGATTTTCATGATTTTTCCTGGATTGACCTATTTGCCTTTCTGCAACCTTTGATGCATGTTATCGAAATTTTACCCTGGGGGGTGAAATTTTGACAACAATTTTGACGACTCAGCGGGGTTACCTGCCTGCTAGGTAGAAGATCAGTGGCCTTTTAGCGATCCATTGGGCATGGAGTTAAGCATTAACTTGAAACAAGCCTGATACTGCAACTTCCCCTCCAGCAACACTCTGAACTGTAGAAAACAACCTGAGAGCAGCAAAACCTATGCCAAAGCACTTAGGGAAATAGAAACCTAACTACAACAGGACAATGTGCATACGCACTTAGAGGAATTAAGAAAAATCTAAATTAATATTTACAACGGCAAAACGTTTCTCTTAGTAGCAATGTTTAAGATGGATTCCGTTAACCGGAATCGGAAGTTCCTCTCCATCCAATGCAGACAATTGGAAGGCATTACTACTTTTGCACCCGTGACCATGTAGGGACCACTCCAGATGGCATCAAACTTGGAATGCCTTCCTGGTTTTGCCCGATCTGCATCCCATTTCAGAACTAGGTCCCCTTCCTGGAAGGTCCTTGCTCTAGCTCTCTTATCAAACCATCTTTTTACTACGGCCTGATCCTTTTCAATCGTCTGAACCGCATGTTCTCTGATTTCTTCTAATTCCATCAATTCTGCATACCTGGCCTCCATTGGTTCGAATTCAGATAACTCAAGCTGCTTCATGAGCTCCAAGGCTGGCAATTCTAATGATATAGGCAATACTGCCTCCTTCCCATAGACCAACTTGTAGGGAGAATTACCTATAGACCTCTTTGGTGTTATTCTGTCAGCCCATAATGCTGATTTTAGCCTTGTATGCCATGTTCTTTGATTTTCATCTAGAGTCCTTCTGATGATTTTTAGCAAATTCTTGTTTGTGGACTCTGCCTGTCCATTACCCTGCGGGTAATAATTTGAAGAGGTGCTCAAATAGATTCCATTCTTGACAGCCCATTCTGTAATTTTGAACCTATGAATGCTAATGCATTATCTCGATATGATGGTGGCGGCACACCGAATCACAGTTATTATCCTTCATAAAAGTCTAGTATGCTAGACTCACTTGCCTCTTTGAGCGCTCTTGCTTCGGTCCACTTGGTGAAATAGTGCATTCAATAAGAATCCACTTGTGGCCTTGACTCGAATTGGGATTGATGACTCCAATGAAGTCCAATCCCCATTGCATGAATGGATGATCTACTGAAATTGGACGAAGGGGAAGTGCTGCTAACCTTCCTTTCCCTGTGAAGAATGCACATTTCTTGCATTTCTTAACCCATGAGTAGCAATCATTGAATACAGTAGGCCAATAGTAACCAGCTTTCATGATTTTGAGAGTTGTTACTCGTGGGGTGAAATGGCCTCCTGCCTCCCCGTCATGGAACTCTTGTAAGATCCTCTCGATCTGACCTGTCCCGATGCATCTCAATAGAACACCGTTGATGTCCCTTTTAAACAAAACATTATCAACAAGCACATAAGGAATTGCTTGTAATCTGAAGTACCTTCTTTTCGCTTTGCTCATTTCTGGAGGGCACATGCCCGTTTGTAGGAAATGTATCATATTCTGAGTCCAACAGGGAGTGGACACATCATCATTTTCTTGTTTTTGATCTTCTTGTAATAGCAGGACAGCGTCTTCTTCATCTTCTGGGTTGTCTGGTTGTTTGGAAGCGAGCTGCTCACACAAACCTTTGCCTCTTACCAGCTTGGTGATCTTGATCTCAATGTCATACTCCATGACACGGGTGATCCATCCTGCCCTTTTCTCATTCAAATCCTTGTTGAGGAGGAAGTCCTTAACCCCAGCATGTGAGACCAATAAACTGGACCTTGTTATTTGAGACTAAATGCTTGAATTTCTTCAAGCTTCGATTCATCGCAAGCACATGCTTTTCAATAAAAGAGTACCTCACCTACAGTCATTTAGGCTCTGCAGGTCAAGAAAGCAATCGGCTGCTCCTCATTATCTTTGTTCTGTTGTATCAGAATGGCAGAAATAGTGTCATCACCTCCAAATGCATAGAGGATGAAATCCTTGGAAAAGTCGGGGTTGATGAGAGTAGGTGCACAGGAGATGGCTTCTTTGATTGCTTCAAAACTCCTTGCCTTCTTCTACCGTCCATTTGAAAGCCATGCTTTTCCTTAACATTTTGGTGATGGGCTTGACAAGGGCTGCAAAATTTGGGACAAACCTCCGAACAAAGTTTATCCTTCCCAGGAAACTCTGAAGAGCTTTCTTGTGACTTGGCAATGGTAGAGCTCTTATGGCTTCAACCCTCTCTGGATCAATTGCTAATCCCTCCTTTGAAACAATATGGCCAAGGAGTTTCCCTTCATGTGCGAAAGATGCACTTCTTAGGATTCAAAGACACTCCAAACTTTCTACACCTCTGAAACACTTGCCTGAGGTGAAAGAGATGGTCTGCAGCATTCTTTGAGAAGACAGTGATATCATCTAGGTATATCAAAGACTATCTTATTGATCAAGCCTTTGAATGCCATATCCATAGCTCATTGGAATGTTGCTCCTGCGTTCGACAGTCAAATGGCATCTTCTTGTAAGCATATATGCCCCATTTGGTTGTGAAGGCTGTCTTGAACTGGTCTTCCTCCTTCACTATAATTTGATTGAAGCACGAGTAACCATCAAGTAGTGAAAACCTTTACGACCCAGCTACGACCTGCAATATTTGCTCCATGGAAGGGAGTGGATAATGGTCCTTGAGAGAGGCTCTATTCAAATATCTCGAAGTCAACACACACTGATCTCTCCACTCTTCTTTCCGATTTGGAACTAAGTTGGCAACCCAACTAGAATGCTTGATTGGGAATATGATTCTTGACTCAATCAGCTTGTCCAGCTTCTTTCCTCATGAGAGGCTCCATGTGTGGATTGGTGGTCTCTGTTTCTACTCGATAGGCTTAGTATTTGGGTCCAATTCAATGGTATGTTGAGCTAAGTTGGGATTGAAACCTTTCAAGTCTTCATAGCTCCAAGCAAACACGTCGGGGAATTCTTGACATAGCCGTATGAACTCATACCTTTCTTGCTCGGTTGTCATCTTTCCAACTTGCAATTGCTTGTTCTCTTCTACCAAGATGGATACCGAATCTTCTCTTTGACCTGAATGTTTTTTCTCCTTTCTAAACTGATCATTGGGATTAAAAATGGACTCCAAAGTGATAAGTCCCTTGGGCGCTTGTCGGTTCTCAATTTGTATCACTGGTTACCATATTGCTTTGTTCCAACTTCGCTTGATTCTTGGTGAGAACTCGCTTCTTCTTGCAAAAGTGGATGATTTGCTGGTCATTCTCAAATACTTGCCAATGACATCGTTATCCGGCCTTTGAAGGCCTCACAATCACGTGGATGTTTGGCTGTACCTTTCTTGTTGAATGTTTTCTACAATGTCAAAGGCTGCCCTCTTTGCATTTTTTGTCGGCGGCTTGATTCTCTTTCCTAGGAATGGCCTTGATGCTTTGAAACCCTCAAAATCTTCCATGAGGTCCCACACCTGTTCTTGTAGCACTTTGAGTATATCATTTTTGGCGGCATGTTGTCCCTTGACCTAATTTACAATCAGCTCACTTGTCCCCAAAAACTTGCAAGTTATTTATTTTTCTTTTTATTGCCCAATGCATCCCTGCACCAAGGCTTCATATTCAACAGTGTTATTGGAGCATGCAAATTGAAATCTAAAAGCTGAATAATACTTTACTCCTTGCGGTGAAATAAGCATGGCTCCACCTCCCCGCGCCTTGTCTACTCCTTGATCCATCAAAAATAGTTGCCATACCTCGTTGTCATCCTTGTGGTTTGGCTTGGTGATGCTTAGGAATAGGTTGACTTTCTTCGTGTATACAATAGACCCCAGCTCGATTCTTCTACTTCTTGATAAGGATCAAAAGCATGCACCTTGCTTGCCCATTCATCAAGAGTCAAATCTAGGATACTTCCAACCTTAGTTTCGGCTTCATCGGTGCTAGGGTGATCTTCTTGATCAAATGAGAGCAATTGGTATTAATATGACTTGGAGTATAGGGTTCAATGTGGAAATCTGCAATAGGTTCGACCTAATTGTAGCTTTAGTTCCATACCTCGTTACGAAAAGAGCATGTGTGACCAATCGGCGGACAAATATCCCCCAATCTTGGCGGTAAAGTCCCTTGACAAGCAAAGGGCAAAGAGTGGTGGAAGGTCTATGACTGATATATCTTGTAAGACAACAACATTTGGACATGCATGCAAGGTAAGACTCAAATTTCTAATCACTCCAATTGTTGCTATTGCTGTCCCATCCAGCTGCACTACTCCCTTAGATGTTATTTCATCTGGAGCCCTAACGATCATCTATCTGTTTAGGCATTCGAGCTACTTGCCCCGAATCTATCATGCAATTATGCACTAGCTGATTTCCAATGATTAACGAAACATAGAAAGGGGAGGCTTGACATTCTACCTTTTTGTGCTCCATGATTTCCTTGAGGGTGGGCAGCATTTGTGAGTACCTTCTCTTGCATTTGACCTGCTGATTCGAAGTTGGCCAATCCTTTATGGCAGCTTGCAGCAGATTTCTTTGGCACAGGATGGATAGGGATTCCCACATAGATATATTGACGTTTGTCTTCTTCATCGATCAATGATCTTGAATGGTGATGAAGGATCTCTCTGCTCCCTTGGTTTGCACATTTGTTCCTTGTATGTGGCAGCAACAATGGGCATTTGAGTTGGCCTAAGGGCTGTTCTTGGCTGCCCTTGTGCATTTGAAACCCAGGTTTTGCTTACCAATCATTTGTGGAGCTGTGGAAGGTTGTGGATTGGCTGGGGCTAATGGCTGTTCTTCACCCAAATTTCTCCTTTTTGACCTTGTGTTGGCTGCAACACCATGAGAAACTGCCTGATTCATACCACAGAAATCCTCTGCCTGCCAATTTACCAATGTGGTGTCATTTGGGGCAGGTTGCTGTTGGAATGTTTCTTGTAGTTGGCTGTTTTCTTGACTACTTTCACCCTCCACACCAACACTTGTTACCATTAAAGCTTGGGTTAAAGCACCATTATAGCACATGGATTGATTATGGGGTTCATTACATGGAAAACACCATTCATACTCCTGGGCAATGTTGTTTTGTGCTTTGGTACTAATGCCTTAGAGGCAGATATGGCATTTGGATTATAGGGCTGGAATGGTCTATTGGCAGGAGGCCTCGTTTGATTCATATTTGCACTGGATTGGGTGGCCTTTGAGGCTGATATGGCTGCCTATTAGGTTGAGCTTGAGGCTGATACGAAGGTCTAAAACCTTGAGTTTGCTGTCTCTTGAGTGTGACCAGCTCATTACCTAAATTTTGCAGTTGCTTCATGACTTCTTGAAGCTCATTTGGGGCACTTGGAGATGAAGTGGAAGCTTCATTTGAACTCTGATTTCTAGGAGTGGGAGAAGGAGCTAAGACAGGTGCTTGACTAGTACTTGGGCTCTCTAAACTTGGATATAATGGCATTGGAGGCCTAGGAGCTAGCTTGTCACGACTTGAATCGACAATTTTCAGCTCTAATGGCAATCTTATAAGCGGCGGGGATAGTTGTGCCTCCCATAGATTGAATCAACATAGAAATATCAGAATTTAAAGCTTTAAGGTAATACAAAAGCACCTTCTTTGGCTTTGATCACAGCTATCTTGGAATTCTATCCCAAGACCTTTGAAATCTGAAGTTGAAGTCAGTCAGCTGCTCATGGGAAGCTCTCTTGATGGTTGTCAGCTGCTCCAAAAGAGACAAGTTGTCTCCCTTCTCTCCAAATTGATTATGAAGTGCAATACACAGCTGATTCCAGTTTGTGATAGAGCCAGCTTCAAGGCTCCTAAACCATTGCAATGCTTTTCCCTTGAATGAAGACGCCAACAATTTGACAGCTACTTGCATCTCATTAATTTCATGGATTGCACAAATATTAGCAATGTCCTTGACATGATCACCAGGAGTGGTCTGATTTTCTCCAGTGAAGTATGGAATGTTCTTCAATGCTGCAACTGGGATTGGATTTTGTGCATTGAGAGCAAGTGGGCTGCTGCCTGTGAAGTTGACATAGGGGTTCACTGGTTGCGCCATTCTGAGTGGTCTTAAAACCCTTGTATATTGAAAGAAAGGCCTGTCAGGTGGAGGAGTTGAGAGAGTTCTGCTTGGTGGAGATGGAGACCTTTGAATCCTTCTTCCTCTTTGCCTTCTTCTTGGAGATAGTTGCAGGTATTCAAACAGCACTTCCTCCTCTCCAGCTCTTGACCTTGTGATTCTTCTCATAAGCTTTCAGGCCTGACTGCTGAAACCAGTTGATTCTTCCCCTCGGAGTCGCCAGATGTGCAAATAATAGCTCTTTTCAAGCAAGAAAAATGCAGCAGATGCACATCAACTTTGCTGCAATAAAAAATGAGACCTCTGGTCCCACCGGGCGTGCCAAAACTGTTGATGCAAAATCACAGCACCCCTGGGTACAGATCAAATTTCTAGGTTGATCACTTAGGTATCCAGTGTGATTGCATAACATTGAATCCTTCCTCCATGTGTGGGACTTGAAAATGAGAAAGGATTCTCCAGAGAAAGGCTGGTTCCTATTCCTCTGTTCAGATGCACCAATGAAAAACAGAGGTTCACCAAAAACTAAACTAACTACCAAGGAGACAGGGAGAGAGAAATGCATATAAATAAACCTAAGTTAAGGAGGTGATGCACCGAGGAATGAAGAACATAAGCTTTGCAACATAAACACAGACCATATAGATGCAATACCACACCATGCACAGGTAACCGAAATGCAATGAGAGATCAAAATGACAACAATGAATACATGAGAGGATTTAAATTCAATCACAGACATATATATTGCTCAAAGGATCGATTCAATACATTGCAATGGCCAAGAGGCACAATGGCATTACAGTCTATGTGGGAGGCTTAAAAACTCCACGAATTCTCTTACAAGCGGAGAGAAGGGAGGGGTGCAAAAAAAATGTCCAACATTAGGAAGAAGCCCCTCCTTACAATTTATAGGAAGAATGAGAGAGAAAAGAGAGAGGAATTTGAAATCTGCCCCAACCACCTCCAGAATGCACTTAACTCATTTCATAATGATGGAAGTGGCGGATCTTGGCAAAACGGCGGGCTGCCTAGCGTGCCTAGCGCAGGCGGTCACTGCTGCATTAAAGTTGTTAGTTGAGCATCACTTCTGCTTATTATTTCGTGCCAGAGGCGTCTTCTGATTTTCTTTCTTCAAACTGAACCAAAATGCAAGATTGACCCTGGAAACGTGTAGAGAATCTCACAAGCTTTCCGTTGATATAAAGAACGTGTAAATCCGAGCTCTGGATCGAAAGTTATGTCGATCTGAAGATTTAGGGCACGGAACAGGTGAAAACGGATTTTTGAATTTCTTCCCGCGCTCTGCCACTTGGATGACACGTGGCACGCTCTGATTCGCTGAATAATTCTCTCTCCTCTGCTTTTCGGCGGGCTTTCCTTTGAAATCTCCTTGTGGGCCCTAGCTAGGACACGTGGCATTATTTCATTGATTTGGATCGGTGCTCGAAAACTCGCTCTTTGACTTTTTAACTTTTCTCCTTGAGACACGTGGTGGCTTCGATTGTCCGTGGGCTGCCAAATTGACTCGTTCGCGCCCTTCGCGTCTTTTTGTCCCGGATGTCCCAAACCGTTTGGGACAAAAACCTCCGATCTGCCTAAAATGGGCTTCCTTGTCCCTCATTTGACCGATGACGTGGCGCAATTTTATTGGCTTTCGGCTCCTTCGGCGATTCCGCGTCCGCGCGTCCCTTTGTCCCATTTTGCATAGTGCTCTTTGTATGACGATTTCGGGCGAACCGGCCGGTTCGCGTCCATTTGTCCCACTTGTCCCATTTTGCCTTGGACTGTCTGGCCCTTTTTCACCCGGTTCGGCCGGTTCGCGCCTTTTTGGCCCGGTTGTCCCACAGGCGTCCTTCTCAGCAGTTAGCCAATTTTTTCTCTTTTCGGCAGATCGGCTTTTCACGCCCGCCGCGTACTTTTGGCCCGATTGTCCCAAATACCATTTGGGCCGCCTGGAGGATTTTCGGCCGATCCGCGCCTTTTTGTTCCAAATGTCCCGACTGCCCCTAGGACTAGGACTTAGCCGATTTTCATGATTTTTCCTGGATTGACCTATTTTCCTTTCTCAACCTTTGATGCATGTTTATCGAAATTTTACCCTGGGGTGAAATTTTGACAACAAAAGTTGATCTCTAGAAAGAGGTGCATCTCGCTAGTTGGTTAGGAATGGCTTGGCCTTTGATGAATTTTGATGGATGAATTTGAGGTCAAGGTATACAAGAAGCATGAGCCAACATACAACACATTGATTTTGGTAGGGTTTGGCATACATGTAATGTAGGGGATCGGTGTTAGTGACGACAAAGTTTTTGGTTGAGTAGGTAATGACGAAGTTTAGTGGCTGAAAAAAATAAGGCTAAGCAAATGTTTTCAGCAATAGTGTACCTAGTTTCATAGTCCAAAAGGGTACCGCTTATGTAATAAACCACTTGTTCTCTGTTCGCTCATCACAATGAACAAGCATGACACCTAAGGAATGGTCGAAGAGTAGAAATGTATAGGTAAAAGGGTTGGTCATATTTTTTGGGAATGAGCACCGGTGGTTGAAGAAGGTGTTTTTTTAAGGCATCAAAGGCTTTATGGCATTCATCATCCCATTTGAAGGAGACATCCTTTTTTAGGAGATGATGAAATGGTTAACAAAGTGGTCGAAAGTTGTGAAATAAACCGACGGATAGATTGAAACTTACCTTGTAAACTTTGAAGTTGACAAAGATTAGTAGGTGAAGGCATTTCTATAATAGCCTTTACTTTAGGAGGATCAACTTTATGCACAAAAAGAAACAATGAAACAAAGGAGATTTCCTAAAAGTACCATGAAGACACACTTATTAGGTTGAAGTCAAACACAATACTTGATGAGGTGGTCAAAAATGACTTTAAGGACGATCGGGTGTTCGGCCCGATGTTTGGATTTGGAAAGAAGGTCATCTACGTAATCTTCCAATATGTGGTGCATTATGTCATGGAAGATATAAGTCATGGCTCATTGATCTGTAGCACCAACATTTTAAGGCCAAAAGGTATGACTCGATAGCATAAGGTCCCCCAAGGGGTGATGAAGGTAGTATTGTGTTGATCTTCTCGGTGACTAATATTTGATTATAACCTAAGAAATTGTCCATGAGTGATAACATCTCATGGCCAGCGGTGAGATCAACTAGTTAGTCAATACCTGGTAGAGGAAATTCATCTTTGGGGCAAGAGAAGTTGAGTTTATGGAAATCTATGCAAATGCAGAGTCCCCTTACACTTTTGTGCAGAACGATATTAGAAATCCAAAGGTGGGTATATTCAATGGGTAGGATAAAGCAAACTAAGAGAAGGCGATGGAGTTCTTCTTTGATAAGAAAAGCAATGCGGGGATGCATTTTCCACAAAAAAATTTATGGGTTTGGCATTAGGAATGGTTATGATATTGTGGACCACAATGTTTGTGTCAATACTGAATATTGGCATAGGACCAAGAAAAAGCATTGTTATGGTCCCGGAGGAAAGAAGTAAAAGCTTCCTATTCAGTAGCATCTAAAGATTGGCCTATCTTTAGAATGTGTAGGTTGTCCTAAGTGTTAATGTTGATTTTGATGGTCGATTCATTCAACATGGTTTGCATCTCAAAAGGTAATGACCAATGAATATAAGAATCTTCCGCACCAAGGTAGGTGAGTATAGACTCATCATCCTGACATTGAATGACATTAATAGAAGGTGTATTGTCATCGATCATGTCAGGATATAGGAAGGGAAAAGAAAAAGGAGCCTTGCCACCACATTGATAAGTTAGAGGCCCCAGGAAATCATGTTCATGAAAATAATATTTAGGAGGATAAGATTCGGGATCTATGGACTCTCGTGGGTGAAGCCGGTGACATTTTTGAATGGGGTGGAGAAGGTTTGTCTTCCTCCATGAGGTTGATGTGGGCCTTCTTAGAAGATGGTGTGGAAAAGCCAATGCCACTACGATCTTTGTGTTTACGAGTGGTACATGGAATGATGGTATGACGGCCTTGTTCGAAAAAACCGAAGCGAATCCTTTCCATGCGCAACGGTGAAGGAAATTGTGGAAAAGTAGTGGTTAGTGAGGGATTGGAGGTCAAATGAGAATGGTCATGTTTGGGATGGAGGTTCAGGTGAATAGGTGGTAGTATCAAGTCCCCCATACAATAATATGGTGTGAATGTGGGGAGTACCATAACGAAAAACCTCTCCTATGTGATAGTCATAACGAAGGTGTTGATGCGTGTTTCCATACTCTTGCAGAGTTAGGAATGTGTTAATATTATAGAGGTGGTACTCCCCGAGTGAGGAATTGAAAAAACCTTCTAAGGGATCGGTAGTTTATATTCGGGTAGTGGGGATATATGAATCACTAGACGATTGGGTAGAGGGGTATCGGTTGGTTGGGGATTAGATGGGTTTATCTAAAAAGGTTGCAGCAGCAGAGGGAATAAAATATTTAGGTGTGGAAGAGGTGGCGGTAGCATTAGTGGATGGGGTCATGAGTGAAGGAGAAGTGGGGGTAGTGATAGATGGCTTGACTAGTACAAGGACATCATTAGGTTAGTATAACATGTTACAAGTTTTGAATGGTGATGGGTCGATGGGATGGTATAGTTATGTCCCTCATGTTTGAATTTTACACAACGGTGTAAAGTTGAAGGGACACAACCCATGATGTGAATCCAAGGTCTTCCGAGCAATAGGTTATACTGGAACTCTCCCTCTAAAACGTAGAATAATTTTGGGATAGTGTGAGGGCCCACATGAATGTGGAGAATAATGGTGCCAAGGGTGGAGGTGATGGCGTCATTGAAGGAGTGCAACATAAATCTAGTTATTATGCATACAATTGGAAGGGATGTGCATTTTATTGTATGTGTGGGAGGAGATGATGTTAATGCTAGCACCACCATCGATCATGATGCATCATATGCGTATGTTATCAATATAGACAGAAATGAAAAGGGTGGGATCAGGGTCATCTAACTGGAGAGGTACAATCTCCTCATCAGAGAAATTGAGGGTGACAAATTGATGAGTGGGCATGGGGGTAGAAAAAGGAGATGATTCGGTAAGCGAGGCCACATGGTGAAGGGTGATAATGGAGGCCATTGATGTGGGGTCATTAGGTAAAACTTCGATGGATTACAAAACCTCCATAAGGGCTTGTCTATGAGATTCGAAGCTTTGATGAGATCGTATAAAGACATCTTTAGAGGGATTGATGTAATTGTTTTATCATTGTACGATGGGTGACACCATCAAAGATAAGGTATGTGGGTCATCAAATGATGATTTTTGGCATGGGTGACGATGGTATATTGGGCATGGGGTTGGTTAATGTGCTTGTTTCTTTTTCTTTTCCTTTTCCTTCCTGGCGCAGCGAGTGGCAACTTGGACCATGTTAATCTAAGGGGATGTGGTAAATGGAGAAGGTGTGGGATGAATAGTATAACAGATGATGGGTAAAATCCTAATGGGGAAATTCTTATGAAGTGAGTGTGGCACAATGGCATTTGGGTGGTGGTTTGGCCAACTCTTTGATATGGACCATGTTGATCTCGAATTTTGGAGGTGGAAAAAAATGGTTGTGGGGGTGGAGATGTAGGTCTTTGAAGAAGCAAGGGATGATGATGTGCGGTGACAAGTGAAGGTGGAACATGGTCCTCATCAAGAAGGTCATCATCATCTAAATTATTTTAGGAGGATAAAGTTGGAGAAGAATAGTTTTTAGAGCCTTACAATTTTCTACATCATGTCCTGGAATGTGATGATACACACAAATCTTGGTTTCATCAAACCCTTTTGGTTTGGGATTAAGAGGGTCATAAGGTCGAAGCGGTGATAATGTGATGAAGGACGTCTCTAAGAGGTTGGTTAGAATTTTAGTGTAGGACCCTACCAATCTATCACAATGGGAAGTGAGTGTAGGTTTGGGTAAAGGTGTGAATTATCATGAGGGAAGAGGCATCATAGGAGGAGGGATGGGTTGGCCCACTAGTTTGGTGAGTGGTACTGTCTTAGGTTTTGATGGCATCTTCGTGGGTAAAGGTGTGGTAGAAAAGCTAGTAAGGAAAGGTTTTATTGGTTTAACTACCTTATTGGAGTGTAGTGGGTTCTTATCTTTGGGTTGCAACTTCTTAGGTAAATGTGACACAGGAGTACGTGATGCAGAAGGGAAATCAAATGGTGGAAGAGGATGGGTTACCCATGGGGAAATAGAGTTGTGGTGGAAGTGGTTGGTAGAGGCTAGGTGGACGGTATGGGTTGAAGTCATATAGGAAAAGTTGGGGTTATAGTAACTGGTGGAGGTATAGGTGGTAAGAAATGCATGGGTGAGGGCGAGGGTGTTTTTCGTGTAGGTAAATGAGGTGTAACGAAGGCTCATGATGAAGCAATAGGTTTGCTTAGATTTTGACTGGCCTTGGGTAGGAGACTGTTTGGCCAAGGTTGATGGGTGAGGCCCTAGGATGGATGGAAGAGGTGAAGGTGAAAAATGTGTGGTAGGTGAGAGTAGCGTATGTGGCCAAGAAGGTTGGGTCTTCCTTTTAGGTGGAGGAATAAATTTGGTACAAGTTTGGGAAGACGTGGCTAAGTCCAATTTGATAGGTGGATGGGTAAGGCTTGACGTTGGCATGACACCCAAGGTAGTGATGGGTCTAGATATAGATGAAGATATAGGTGTGGGTAGGTTCTTAGGCATTGGAATGGTTTTAGTCATGGGTAAAGGTTCGGATGTAGGTAGATGGGATGAGGAAGAATTCATTTCGATAGGCATGGTTAGGGTCAATCTGGTTTTGGAAATACCTTTGGGTAGATTGTGGAAGTATCTTCAAGAAAAATTTACCTATGAGTCAAAAAGAGGAGCCGAAGACATCCCCTGAACATGGAATTATCAATGTAATCCAAGTGATCAGCTAGCCATTAAAACAGGATTGTTCTAGGAGGAGATGCAGTTGGTTTGGTGGAAATCCTTATAAAATATGTCTGTGAGACAGGGAATTGGCTAGCCTCAAACTCTGTGGGTAAAAGAGTCGAGATCATGTCAATGGGGTCCTGGATGCTGAGGGAGAATTTCCCCAATAGGTAGTGGCATGTTTGAAGAATCTCCCATGGGTAGGAGAGATGGTAGGTGGGGTGAAGTAGACTTCTCCCTTGGTGAAGGAGAAAGTGATGACGACTCTCCTGTGGATGGGAGAATTAATATTTTTGATTGTTCGGTAGGTTGTGAGGTAGACGATGGAATGGCATCAGTAGAAAATGTGGGTTTTTCCTCGTGAGAACAGGGGAGATGAATGGGACTCCTTTTTGGGTGAAGGAGTAGAAGAGGTATGCTTCTCTATGGGTAGAGAAGCTCATGCGAATTTCTTCAATAGATAAAAGAGGTGAAATTTGAGAAACGGCCAAGATTTACATCATAAACCACATGGACTTCCCGCATATTGTTGTCACTAGATGAAGGTTCACTATTTTTATTAGATGATGGTTTATGGTTAGGGAATGACTTCTTAAATATGTGCAAATTTTGATTTTTCGGTGCATTCATGTTGTCCACAACAAGGTCTCCATTATCTATCATCTCCTGGATAATGTTCTTAAAATTTATGCAGTTACCATCACTATGGCCTTTGAAATGATGATAATTACAGTAGTCGTGTTCTTTATACCATGTAGGCATAGGACAAGCGGGATAGAAACTAGTATGAGGTTTTATGGGAGGAATTGTAATGGCTCCAACTTTAAGAAGCTTTTCTAATACTAAAGAATAGGGCTCTCCAATTGAAGTGTACTTCCGCTACTCCCACCGGAATTGAAAGGTTTGGACAAGGGAAAGATTGGAAGAAGGTTGGGATTGATTAGAGGGATGAGATGGACCCGCTTTGAGAACTACCACGTTGGCAGATCCTTTGGATTTTGAATAATTATTTTGGGGTTTTGAAGATGAAGAAGAATCGTTTGGTTTGAACGAGGCATTCTTGTTTCATAATTGGATTTTCTTTTCTTTAATGGCACAAATTTCCATATTTCATGCCATGGTGAATGCTTCGTCGAAGGTTCGGAAGGTTTGTACCTATAGATTTGGTGAGATGTGTCTTGCACAAGCTCTAGTGAACAACTCAATAAGTTCATTTGAGGTAACTGGAATGTTAATTGGTTAATAAGACTTCGCATGAGCAACGAAATTTGTGATAGATTCATCATCATACTATCGTGTTGAATATAGGTCAGTCATGGTGACTTTTTTGACTACATTGATCAATAATTGGTCCAGGAATGCTTGAGCCACTTGGTTGAAGGAGTAGATGGAATTTCTAGGTAAACTATTGTACTAATCTAAGGCGGGTCCTGTTAGGGACATGGGAAATGTTTGTAAGAGAAAAGCATCATCATGGGAAATTAGGTAGCACCCATGTTTGAATGATCGCAAGTGTTGTTATGGGTCCTCTTTACTTGTTGAAATGGTTGAACTTGGGCATTTCCCAATGCATAGGGTATGGGCGAATAGGAATGGATGGATGAATAGATGGATTGATGGATTACGATTTCATCATAGGTCAAGGAGTTACGAGAGCTAGAAACCGATGCTTCTAATGTCTACATATTTTCCATCATCATCCTAATGAGGTCATTGGTGGGTTGTGAGGAATGGGTGCCTCCTATAGTAAAGGGAGGTTGATGATGGGTATATGATGTGGATGGCATCCTAGTACATGGAGGTGCCAAATATGAAAACTGCGAAGGGGGAATAGATATAGGTGGAATGTACCCTGAATAAGTGACAGACAAGATTGGGGGTTGTTGGTGATGCATGTAAATAGGTGGGGTGGTTACAACGACTCTCGTGGTAATGGGTGGTAGAGACTGAGGGATGGAAAGAACCAGATTTTGGAACGGGGTGTGGGTTACCAACACTAGAGGTGGTTGTGATGCAACTAGTATATATAAGGAAAAAGGGGCGAGATGGGGTCGTAATCAAAGCAAGCAGGTGAAGGAAAATATGACACCATGGTTGTAATAGACATCGTTGGGGCGTGAGTTATGGCAAAGGTGGGATCTAACTGCGACACCACAAAGGGTAATGTAGATGAGGGCAGCACCAAGCTAGTGGTAGCTAACGTGAAAGTGGGTGCGAGAGCAAGAGGAATAGATATAAGCATGTCATATACTAGTTATCTTTAGGAGTATCGGGTAGATGAGTGGGAAAGATAGTATTGTAAGGATACGAGATTCTGATCAAGTAGTCTTGCAAACTCCTCATCGCCGATAGAATGGGTGATAGGCTGAGTTGGATCCATAGGTGATAGGATGGATGGCGGTGATGGACTAAGTGGGAGTGGTTGATGGCTGGCATGAAATAAAAGGGCATTAGTTTGGCTAAAATTCAACACCATGTGAGGTAGCTTTGACCTAGTAAAACTATATTCTGTAAATGACACATAAAATAGTAGAAATAAAGAAAGATTAACTCCTGGGTGAATCTAGTCGATATTTTGATTAAAAATCAAACACAGAAACCGATGATGGTTAGTATGACCAATGATGGTTACAGGGGAACCGATGACGGTTATGATAACCGATATCGGTCACTATGGAAATACCAGTTTCAGCAAAATGAAACAAAATTGATGAATGTGAAATGGGGAAACTATATCTAACAGAGATATCAAAATGTTGGGGATATGATGGTGTCCTAAGGACCAAAAATAGAAAAGAATAGGTGATGAAGGTTATTTCAGGTAAAATAACCAAAAGAGCGAAGTTGACACTGGTTAGATAAACCGAAGACGGCCAAATATAAAACCGACGGCATACACTAGACCAATGCCGGTTACTATGAAATTAGAAGAAATGAAGAAAATGGATTTTTGGTGAATTAAACTAGATGAAGGATCAACCCAAAAATATGAGAATGATAAGATGAGGTCCTGACACACTCAGAAATAGTTAGAATACTCCAACTATGATGGTGGAGTGTGAAAGGAAGAAGAAAAATGAAGAATCGTAACCTCACACCTCACAACACAAGTCATGTAACACCCTTGACAATTGTTATATTCCTCCTTTGCATTTCAAGTGTTGACAAGTGATTTTATTTTAAAGATGTGTTCTTTTGATTGATGGAGATCATGCTTGATATGGATAAATCTTTTCTGCTCTTAAGATCATTAGACTGAAATGGAATGGCTTCCTTGAATCCATTTTTCACTTCTTTTAGATGAATTGTAATTTGGTTTAAGAGTTGTAAACTTTTCTATTAATCGACTCATCCTTGGATCACTAAATGTTTTAAATCACTCTCATGGAATGAATGGTAAATTGACATTCCATGAATTAAGAGACATATTGACTGAACTTTGTTATTACAAGTTCTTTGATTTTTGTGTGAATGTATTTCCATTCAGTTGTATGTTGTGCTTGGGTCCTTGGAGATCGATCATGGCAGGACATTGCTGACGAACATGAAAATACAGCCTGTTCATGGCATAGGAAGGATTTGGGATCCTAAAAAGGACTATCCTATGGAATCCTAAGCTAGGTAAGAATATTTGAATCCTAAGCTAGGTAAGAATTCTTATTCTAACCTAAAGCTTCCTATTCTACTTTGTTGGTTGATTGGCATCCTAACCTAAGCTTTGTGCTAAAGGATATGGAAAGGTTACTAGGCTATTAAAATTAACCTAGAACCTAATACTATAAGGTTTTATGATGATCTAACCTAATGCCTAAAACTATTATGTTGTGAATTAATCTAACCTATGTGGAAACTACCTAAGGCTATGTGTTAAGACCTATGGTGGAAATTTGTTGTTAGGGTTATATCCTAAGGTATATATTATAAACTACCTAAGGTCTAACCTAAGCAATTTGATCTATCCTAAACTAATGGGTATGAAAGGGGAATTAGGTGGTCACATGCATTAAGGCGGCAGTTCCTATGGCATTTATGTTATTGATAAGGTTTTGAATGCATAGGGTACTGCCAGTTTTGGGGCTAGTTGACTTGGCGGAGGCTTATGTGGAAGTGTCACTAAAATGGAATTTCATGTTAATTTTGATTTGGCATTTGCCAGACTTGGAAGGTGGTGGCAAGGAAGGATAGGCGAGAAAATTGGAATTAATGAAACTTATTGTTTTCTGGTTTTCGTGCACAAACCGTCTTGGAAGGCATGCAAGTGGGTTTGTCTGGGGTTGTTTCACTTTGCATGTTTCATGATTTTTTCTCTACATGCTCTTTGGTTTTTTGAACCAGCAGATTGAACTGCACTTAATGGCTATTTTTGAAGTCTTAGACCTATTTTCAGTTTGTGGGATGTATAAGAGGCATTGTGGAAAAAGAATATGGTTGTTTGATCTTTCATGGAGAAGAGGAGAAGTTGTGAGCTCAGCTAGAGGTCTCCTTTGATTTAGCAAAAGCACTATCAGGCATGATAGGCTCTAATCTTTAAGATCTCTTTCTTTCTTCTAAATTTTTCATTAAAACAAGTCTGCTCTTTTGATATTCTTGGCTTGCATGTTTTATCTGGTTACTTGCTTGCTGGGTTTTATAATATCTGTTATCTTGGATATGAATCCATGGCAAATATATATATAATGTTGGTTTGCAAACTTTCTTTGTGTTATTTTAATAATGAAACATGCATGTTTAGCTTGTTTTAGTAGCTATGCTTTCCATTTCTAGAATTTTTATTCGAGGTTGTTGTGTTAGAACTGACCTTCGTTGTAATATGTGAATTCTGAACTTTATGGGAACCTTGAATTCCGTTTGAGCTTGTTTTAGTAGCTCTGCTTTCCATTTCTGGAATTTGTATTCGAGGTTGTTGTGTTGGAACTAACCTTCATTGCAATATGTGAATTCTAAACTTTATGGGAACCTTGAGTTCCGTTTGAGCTTGTATTTGGGCTTCGTGTTTTGATATGAACTTGTGTTGAGCTTCTTGTTATTCTAAACCGGTGTTTAGAATCCTAGGTAGCTCTGGAATATTTTTTGAAGTTCGTATATGGCTCTGTACACGTATTTTATTACTTGTGTTTCTCTAAACTGTTATTGAAGGTTTGTGTTTTACACCGCACTCATATTTTGTTACTTGTATAGTTCTAAACTCTTGTTTGAAGCTCATGTTTCATTTTGAGCTGGTATTAGGGCTTCTTGTTTAAAATATAAACTAGAATGGGAACTTCGTGTTGCCTTGAACCTGTGATTAGAGACTCGTGTAGCTCGAACTATTATTGGAAGATCGTATTTTATACTTCCCTCATATTTAAATACTTGTGTAGTTCTGAACTTTTGTTGAGACTTCGTGTTCGACTCTGTACTGGTATTTTGAGTTGGGTTTTACTTGTATTAAAAGTTTAAAAACTTATAACTCTTTTGTTGAACTATTTCTCAAAGAAAACTAGGAGAATAGTTGACTAAGTTGTTGGGTAAACTCTTTGAGATCTTAACTGAAAACATCTTTGTTTGATGAATGGATTTGTAATTATTTTCTGAGAATTGTTTCGTCTTTTCTGAGATGGCAATGGTGTTTTATTAGGGGTATTCTTTTCCCCTCTATTTTTTGGAAACTCCGCATCTTCAGATCTTTTAAAATAAGCTCTGGGTTTTGTTTAAAAGAAGAGTTATTTACTTTAGTGCTCTGAATTGTTATGGTGGGATTACTTTGTCTCTATTCAGATTGTTTTTGTATTATAGTACTTATTGAATCGAGAACTAATTACTCTTTTGTAATGCAATATTGAAACTTGACAATGGGATTTCAGTCTTTGAGTTCGTTGATACTTCTGAACATGTTTAGCTTACTGATCGGTTTGTTTTTCTATCTCTTGTTGGATATAGTAAATAAACCTTGTGTCTTTGTAAAAGAAAGGAATGTGATTCCTTTAGAATAGAATGTTGTTTTTAGGACTGTTATGTGTATTTCATTCTGAGATTAGAATTGAAACTCGTGTTTATTGAAGGTAAAGAATTGTAAGGAAAATGGCAGTGTGCTTTCTTCTTACTGTGAGTCGATTTTGTTCTCTCTTTTGGGAACTAGCTTATGAATTTCTATGTATGAATTAAAAGTGGAAATTCATTTGTTAGTACAATAAAATGAATTATTGATTGGATCATTTTCTAATTAAGATCCCTTTCTTTCTATTGTTGGGATAAGTTCATTGGTTGAACTTTTCTATTTTGATTCTCTTATGAAATGGAGATTTCTTTATGAGTTGTTTGGTCTTCCTTGTTCAAATCATTTGTAGAAATGATGTAGGAAGAGATTAGATGATTCGGTTTTGTTGAACAGAAAATGTAAGCTTGTTTGGTAGACTATTTTTTTGACAAGGATTTGCTTTGTTTGGTTTGAGATGAGTAAGTTTTGTCTCTTGCACTCTATCTTTTTATGGATCCTCCTTGGATGGACTCGAGTAGAGATTAACTCCTGTATGAGTCTACTTTGATTTGTGAATGTTGGTTTCAGATCTTTAAATGTTAACTTCTAATATGTGGAAGTAGATTTAGACTTGCAGGTAGACTATTTGATTCTCTATTCCTTCCTAGATTGAAATGGGATTTTGTTTTGATGAATATCTTAAATGTTGAATTTTGAGGTAGTTATCCTTTAAATGAAACAGTTAATTCATGTTATGAATCTATTTTTGTTTTTCGGATGCCTTGTGTTTAGGCATAGTTTGTAATGGTTCTTCTTTTTCTTTTGCTTAGGAGTTAGATGAATCATCCTAATGAGAACCATGCTTTAAACCCTTCTTTTGGTTAAAGAAAAGATAAATGTTGTATTCTATTATGATAGAATTGGGAACAATGAGATGATATGATCTGTTGGTTGCTTAAGGATAATTGATAGGATCAATTAAACTTAAATTTTGTAAGGTAGATATAGTGGATTTTATCTTGTTCTTCTCTTGGAAGTGAATCAATTGGTTAAATGTACTTCTTTTAGAATTTCTTGCTATTGCTTATATTGATATTAAAGATGTAATAAGTGTCTCATTAAAGCAAATTTTTTTTAATGGAAATAATTATTAGGATGCACTTCGCTTTTAAGGCTTAGTGCTTATCATGCTTAGTTCATTGAATCGACTGTGCCGCATAATTTTACGATGGACTTTGTAAGTGATAAAAGAAGGCAAAACCTATATGATGCATTGGCTGATTTAAGTCTAATTCTTGTGAAGAACTCTGATTCATTCTTGAGATTGTATTGAAAAAGGAAAATTAGTATTCTTTTATAATGAAGACAGTTGTTATCCAATATACCTAAATGCATAAGTCTTGTAAATGTATAAGTTATAAAGATAAATTGAAAGTTGAGATTTTACCTGTATTGGTTGTGTAAATTATTTTGTACTTGTATGGAAGGGATGGATTCTATCTTGTTGATATTCTTCATATTATTTATATGTTAATTGGTTATCTTTTAATAAGTTGGATAGAGGAATTTAGTTCAATCTCCCTACTTGTGATGCAACTTGTTAAGTTGCAGAATATGATATTCGTTATCTAAACTATATAACATAGTAATGTAACGTGTGATGAACATACATTAAGAAATGTGGACATTGGGTAGGATAAACCCTAACACTTAACATGTAGAGAAAGACTCTTTCTCTTTCTTAATTTCTCATAAACAAAAAGGTTTGGAAATATGACTACAATTTATCAGACTTCATTTTGTATGAAGTCTACTTTATATTGGATATATTCTGAGTTGAACCTTTCCAAAAATTTATTGTACTTTTTAAATAAGACATATTATAACATTGTACAATTACGGTTAATTGGCAGTTTAACTATGTGTTCAAATATTAAAAGTGACCATGAATATAATGAAGTTCTTAATGGGCTAAATGAAGAAAATTTAGGAAGAACTTATCATGTGTTGGACTAGGGTTTGGAAGGGTTGCAGTAATCAAGAAATAATCCAAACTAACAAAGTATTAACAATCTCCTTGGGGGTATGTACATCTCGATGAGTTAGGATGTTGGCACACGCCAACTGCAGGGTTGTACTTTCAAGAAGGCTTGGGTCTTCTCAAGAATACAATGTTGTAGTTGACATGTGGCATCACCCTTCCGCATTGATCATCTAGATCTACACACATCTGGAACTCAGACTTGAACCTAGTTTCTCTCTAGGTCTGGATAGGAACATATTTAGGATAGGAATTAGCTTCCAAAGGCTCAGGGTACGTTGGCACATTCGGATGACTTAGGTCAAACGAGTATGCCCATCTACCCTAAGCCTTTGTAAGCATCTTCCTATAATAGGTTATGTTTCTATCCAAGGCTAGGGTTAAACCCGAAACAAGTGGAATGATGGTAGTCAGTAAAGACCAATCATGATAATTGGGGTGTGAGGTGAAGGACGTATTCCAATATGATGAGTATATCGTCAAGGAATAGTGGCATACACAATATGTTATAAATCTTTGGCCAAAGTATCAAAAACTATTGGTTGTGTTGTCCTATGTCACCAAGTTTAAAACAATGCAATATCAGATGAATATTGGTAATAGATATTCAGATATGTTCTTTAAACAAATCACTCAGTACCTGGTGTAGGGTAGGATGACAAAGTATACAAAGTATACAATAGGTATTCAATGCATAAGATAACATAAATAGATTGGTAGCTTACCGAGTTATGAAATGAATAGATCGGTAAATCACCGAGTCATTACAACTTGCATATGTTTATCCATTGAATTCAATTGGCATGGAATGTTTGTTCTAAATAATGCTTTATTTTGAACAATGAACATTATTAAATAAATAAATTTCCCTTGTTTCTAAAGTCTTAAATTGGGAATGTTACATCTTGGTATCAAATCTGAAGGTTGCAGCTCTTGGACCTATTGTGTCCACAATTTGATGAAACTTAAATTTTCTTGTAACAAAAAATAGTGAGAACAAAAGGAAATGTTGCAAATAACCCTCCACCCGAGGAAAGAGTCAGAATCGCCCAAAAATTGATGAGATTCTTTTCGCCTATTAGACACAAGAGATTGTTTGATGTGTTGGAACAACAAGTAATGGGTAATGAGGAGGAAGAAGAAGCTGATAACAATAATCAACCACCTCCAGGGGACAACACCAATGTGGGTGTTGATAATAACAATGTTAACATACCTATGGAGCCTGAGAACAAAAAGGCTAGGCTAGCAGTAGAACTCACTAATGACATAAAAAGGATAAGTCCACCCAAGTTTGATGGCACCACATTAGGAGACGGGGCTGAGAACTAGCTCAGTGAAATGGAGAAATACTTTACAATAAGAAATTTCTCAGAAGAAACAAAGGTGATATGGGGAGCATATCAACTTTCACATGAAGCATCTTCGTGATGGGATAGTTGCAAGGTTGAGCTGAACATTGATGAATCTAATATCACATGGGACCAATTTAAGGGTTACTTTAGGTAACGATGGCTGCCACAACTTTACTATGATCATAAAATGACTAAATTTCAGAACTTAGCTCAAGGAAAGCTAATCAGAATCGAGTATTGGGAGTGATTTACAAAACTCCTTAAGTATGTGCCTCAGTACCAAACTGATGAGAAGTTCAGGATAAGGAAATTCATCATGGGATTGAATCCCGTTATAGGAGGAGAGGTGGATGTTCATAGCCCAACCACGATGGAAGGGGTTGTTGAAAAGCCATAAGGTAGGAACAGAAATTAAAGGCAATTTCTTCTCACAAGGAGGAAGTAAGGAAGAAGAATCCCAACTCCTCTTCATCCTCTCTTGCACCCAAGAAAGGACCATGGAAGAAATTTGGAATGAAACGTAAGTTTTCATCTGATACAAATAAGAAAGCAGCAACAAACAAGTTTGTTGGTAATGCACGGAACAACTTTTCCAAGAACAATAATAATGCATGTGAAGCCCTATGTGGGTCGAAATTATAACTCTAAGGCTGGAAATAAACTCCGAGCCTAGAAGGTACCTTCAGATGAGGCTATCATAACTGTGGCAAATATTATTATGCAAATCAATGTCCTTTAAAGAAGGATGAATGTAATCATCAAAGACAAGATACACGCTACGAGTGTTGTCCACTCAAAATTCCCCTCTCGATAAAAGTAAAATTTCAAAATTTTGAGTTATGAGTGTTTTCTCTAAAGTGCCTAAGTCGTGAAAATTGAGAAAATTTGTGTTTTGGGTCATTTTGTATGTATTTCGAGCTCTGCTTGACATTTTTGTCCCGCCCGTCCCAAGTACGAAAGTGCATTTTGTTCCCGATCACCAAAATCCCCGAAGTTGTTCCATTTTCGGGCCCGTCGGAACTTTGTTCCAAGTGTCCCAAAACTTTTTGCGAGATGTTCCAATTTCGCCGAAACACCCGAACCGCGACTTCGCACTTTCTTGTTCCAAATGTCCCAAATCAAAAAGTGCGAAGTCATTCCATTTTCACCCGAACCGCCGAGTCGCGTACTTCGAACTTTTTGTCCCAAATGTCCCAAGTCAAACGGGCCTCTTGTTCCATTTTCGGCCACCCGAACCGCATACTTCGCGCTTTCTTGTTCCAAATGTCCCAAATCAAAACGGGCCTCTTGTTCCATTTTCACCCGAACCGACCGAGTTGCGTGCTCCAAACTTTTTTTGTCTCAAATGTCCCAAGTTCAAACGGCCTTTTGTTCCATTTTCTTCTGACCGATTCACCCAACCGCCCTTCGTGCAATTTTGTTCCAACTGTCCCGAGTTCCAAATTGCTCTCTGTTCCCCGATCGGCCAAAACTCCCGAGTCGCGTACCTCAGAGCTCTTTGTCCCAAATCAAAAAAATGCAAACTGTTCCAATTTCGGCCGAAACACCCGAACCGCGTCCTTCGCGCGTTTTCGTCCCAAATGTCCCAAAATGCATTTGTGCGTCTTCTCCCTGTTTCACCCGAATCACCCGAACCGCGTGTTTCGCGCATTCGCGTCTCACATGTCCCAAGTGAACCTAATGCAATTCATACTTAGTTTTTCCCACTCGACCCGAATATGCTAAAATATGAATTTAAGTTGCGGCTCTGATGCTATCAATCAAGATCAAATTTCAAGGACAAATGGGCGTAAGACGAAGCTCTCAAGACGCTGGTTACATCAGTTTTCAAAGATATTCATTGTCATCCTCAAGATGAAAATTCTGGTGTGTCCCTCGTGGCAAGGACATAGCTGATACGTGGAAGAAAATTCAAGCAAGCGGCTTCAAGACGGTGGGTCCCTCTCGATCGGCCCACCTGTCTCTCTTCTTCATTCTTTTCTCTTCTTCCTATTCCTTTCGTATTCCTTGTAATTAGTTAAGGTATTGCGATTGGTGGTCCTTGACTATCCGTTAGTTAAAAGAAACGGTTACGAAGAGTAACCGAATTGTAAGCTATATAATGGCCTTCTTTGCGCCATTTTGAGAGGAGGAAGAACTTGGCATATTTTCTGGAAGTGTAAATAGATCAGAGAGAAATCAATACAAAAGGGCTTTCCATTCATTGTCTATCCAATCTCTGTTATCTCTGTGTTTTCTTTTAATTTCGTGAAGATCATTTGTTTCTAGTTCGTTAGTCTCACTGATTGCATATTTTCAAATATTGCGAGTATAGTGATCTTGTATAACCAAGAAGGAACTTTGTGTCCTTGATTAATGAATCTGAAGAAGGTTATTTACAGAACTTTGTGTCTGGTAATCTCATCTTGTACAAACGATCTTGTTTTAAATTCACTGCAACTTCGTATACATAAAGGATTATTCTGCTATCTATAATCCTGCATGTTGCTCTTCTGCTCACCCTCGTATTCCCTTTCCTCGGTCCTTTTGTAACTGATGATCCTTGTGGAAAACACTTTCGTAATATCCAAGTTCAACTATAAAATCATGTTTTGTATATTTGTAAATAAGTTCGTTTCTGAATAAGGGAACCTCTCCCATTAAAGAGGAGGGACTTCTTGTCCCCTGACTGTTGCTCTTCTTAAAAGTCCTATTTGACGACCAATAGTTTTTGGCGACTCACTGGGAAAATCACATTCCAGCTTCAGTAATTTTTGATCATCTTTTGATCCGCGACTCACGCTTTACTCGAGGGAGAAGGACCCTTGTATCAAGACTCTCCCAACTTTTGGAGCAAAGAGGGTTTTCCTTTCCTTCAACAAGAAATAGAAGGACTCGCTCGACAAGCACACCACCTGCTCAAGAAAGAAGTCCTCGCGGGTGGTATTCCTTCAAAGCCTGCTAGTCCCAATCTATGAGCTTTGATCCTCGCTGGTGTTAAAGTTCCTCTCCAAGCCGTTTTTCCAAGAATGGTAGTGCCATTACCATGGGGTCATCGTGTCGGGCCCCTAGCCCTTACTCAGCCTTTGCATGAGTTACCTAGAGGTAACCGGAAGAACTTCCCCAAATTCAAAGGCGATGGCAAAGTGCATCCTGATGAACACATCGCAGCTTTCATTGTTGCCTGTGGAGTTTTGGGAGTTGAACATGAAGACGTCTCCGTAAGGCTGTTCGTGGAGACATTACAGGATAATGCTACTGATTGGTTCTATCACCTTCTTGCCGGTGCTATAACCGACTGGGACACCATGAGAACCCAGTTCGAGAATCGTTTCAAGCCGGCAGAAGATGTGCATGCTTTGCTTGCCCAAATTTCTCAGATAAAGAAAGATTCGCAAGAACCCATGAGAGAGTTTGTGGCTCGATTCAACAGGTTGATAAATAAAATTCCAACAAACACTCGACCTGTTGATCGGATTCAAAAATGTTTCTTTCTGAATGCCCAATCACCTAAAGTTAGTTATGCACTAAGAAGGGCTAATCTCGGAACGTTAGCTCTGGATCAAGAACTGGCTGTTAGTGTCGAGGATGACTTGATCATGTCAAGGAAGTTGAGAAGAGACACTTCCAAATCTAAGTCTCACCGCTTATTCCTCTTCCACCCTCGGACCTAACACTCGACCCATTAGTTCGTAAGCTTGCGAATGATCTTCTTGCTATAAAGAAACAACGCTCAAAGACGCCCTTATGCAGACGCCCGAGGAGAAATTTCCAGCCCAGAATCGTTTGCCTCGCTTCTCAAACAAGATTAGCACTTGAAGGACCTCCTGTTAGAGTCCCCTCACAATGCGACTCCGCGAGGTGGAAGAACCAGATGATGATGAAGATAACGAAGCTTGCGAAGAGTTTGCGAGAGAATTTGATGATGAGGCAGAGGAACTTGAGGGATCTCGAGTGAATTTCTTTACCACTGAGGGCATTGATGATTATGATGAAGTGGTAGCAGACATGAATAGCGAATCATTTGCTGTCATGACTCGAGAACAGACAAAGCAGAGGGAGAAGGTGACCCAGCCACCTAAGAAATCCAAGGAGCAGTCGGCAACTATCCCTGTAATTGCAAGAAGAGGATCTCCTATCCCTACTTCGTCTACACAGAAGGTGAGTCCTATCAATCCAGCTACCAAAGTTGCTTCTTCTTTTTCTCCTAAAGTTGATAAGCCTAGAATTCCAAATGATGATGGCCCGTCCACTTCTGGATCCTTTGATATTGTTGATCACCTGAAAAAGACCAAGGTACAAATCTCAGAAGCTGAGTACTATCAAACCCATCCCAAAGCCTTTGCCAAAATGATCCACTTTGTTAATTCCAACTCTAAGACCACTTCTAAAGGCCTTCTACCTACTCCTCCTTCTGCGCCATAGCCCAGTCTGGTAGCTGCTGTCACCTCGCCTGGTGACAAAATTAAACCATTTTATGTAACACTTCTCATAGCTAGCCATAGACTCGCATGAATTGTGTCATAGATTCAGAGCCTCTGACAATGTCATGCCAGCTAAAGTAGCTCATGCTTTAGGCTTAACCCTCACTCGTACTTATGGATCTTGCTACTCTATGGAGAGTAAAGAAGTGCCTCTGGTTGGAAGGATTAAAGATGCACAAGTGGCTTTTGCTGCCTTGCCTGAAAAGAAAGTGTTGGCTACCATCCTAGTAGCAGATATCCCTCCTTCATACGGGATGTTGCTAAGTAGGAACTTCTGCAAAGATGTGGGTGGGGAAATCTAGATGGACTGGTCGCATGCACTCGTGCCTGATCAATGGACAAATGAAGAAGTTGTTTCCTGAAAAGCAGTCTGAGTATATTGTGCAGAAAATGGATGATCCTAGAGCACAAATACTCTATGAGGATATGGGTCATGGAAACTACATGATTATGTCCCCTGACGAAATCCCACCCCCCAAAGTGTCTCCTAGAGATCCTAACGGGGTTTGGATTTTAGAATTTGATGGAAGTTGTTCCTCAGCTGGTTCTGGAGCTGGTGTTCTACTGGTGTCACCAGAAGGTGTCCTTCATCCTTTTTCATTTAAGTTGCAGCTCGAGAACACTAATAACACAGCAGAATACGAAGCTCTCATTCTCGGATTGCAGGTGGCCAAAGAACAAGGTATAAAGAATCTTCTGGCTCGTGGTGACGCAGAGTTGATTGTAAAGCAGGTCAGAAACCTTTTTCAAGTAAAAAATGGAAGGTTAAGGCATTACCGGAATCAGGTTTGGGATTCTATTGAGTTCCTTGATGCTTTCTCTATTGAAGCAGTACCTAGGGAAAAGAACAGCAGGGCTGATTCGTTGGCAGTCTCAGGATCACTACTGATTCCTCATCCTGACTTTTCTCAGGATAAGTTCACCATTGAGATGGTCCATCGGCCTAGTGTACCTGATAATGCCAATAACTGGCAGGTTTTCAATAATGATCAACATTTGCTTTCCTTCCTGGAACTCAAAGGTAATTTTGAACAACTGTATTTTGAGGGAAGTGACAACCTGCCTCGTGAAAGTGTGTCCTTTGGCCAAGCTGTCACCCAAGGAGAAGAAACAGATCGAAGGGTGCATTAAGCTCAAAGGAAACAAGATTCCTAAAGGGTCGGTGAGTTTGGAGGAACTATTTGATAAGCATGACAGTATGTGAAATCTAGAGCTTCTTCCGGGCCTCAAAGAATCACCGAGTATGATAAGATTGATATTGGGAGTTCTATCGACTCCCAAGCTCGTGAACATTGGAAAATGTTGCACAAAGCGATGAGAGGAGAAAAGCAATTGATCTTCTAAAAAGGTATAAAGATGTTCTCGCTTACTCTTATGAAGATTTGAAAGCTTTCAAACCAAAAGATATGCAGACTCTATTCCCTCAAGCCCGGAATTAAGCCTTTCAAGCGTAAACAGAAAATACAACCCCAAAGTACCGACACCATCTTTCAGAGATACGAAGTTGTTGAAGGCTAAAATTATTTTCTCATTCACCATTCAACATGGATTGCAAATATTGTGTCTCGCCGAAAGAAGAATGGTGAGATCCACATTCGTGTTGATTTCAGAACTCAAATCAAAGCTTCTTCGAAAGATAATTATCCTTTACCCATGATGGATCAAGTATTGCAAGCAAGAATGTGCTCAAAATGTTATCTATGCTTGATGGATTTTCTGATACAATCGTAGAGGTTGATATCAGAGATCAACATAAAACAGCTTTCACTACTCCTCGGGGCACCTTTGCTTATAAGAGAATGCCTTTTGGGCTTATTAATGCCGGTGCCACTTTCCGAGAGCTATGGATCCGCTTTTGGAAGCTTAAAAGGGAAGTGTATTGTCATCTATCTTGATGACCTCGACAAAGTTGTTTTCAAGACAAGAGCGGATCATTTTGATCACCTAGAGGCGCACTGAGATGCGAGAGCATGGGATCTCTCTAAACCCTAAAAATCTATTTTTTGTGTCACCGAGGGAAAGTTATTAGGGCACATCGCTTTCCAAGGAAGGGATTAAGATTGATCCCGAACGTGAGTTCAAGCCATCCAGCAAATTCCTCTCCCAACCAGTAAAAAGGGCGTGCATTCCTTCTTCGGTAAGATCAATTTCTTGAGAAGATTCATCCCTGATTTTGCAGAATTAACTTTGAATATTTCTCAGATGATGAAAGGAAAGCAAACATTTGGTTGGTCTTCTGAAGGAAAGGAATCCTTTGAAGGTATCAAGAGAGCTATCGCTAAAACTCCTGTTTTAGCCTGTCCTGATTTCAATAGAGATTTCATCATCTATTGCTATGCTACAGATAATACCTTGGCTGCCGTGTTAACTCAAGAAGACTCTAATGAGCATGAGCTACCAATCGCATTCATGAGCTATATTCTGAAAGATCATGAGCTGAAATATACTATGATGGAGAAACATGCTTTTGCGGTGGTTAAAGCTGTCAAGCAATTTCGCTTTTACATCCTCAACTCCCATTCCATAGTGCTGGTTCCAGATACCACTGTTAAGTCAATTCTCACACAACAAGAATTTGGATCCAAGAGAGGGAATTGGGTTGCTAAGGTTCAAGAGTATGACATTGACATCAAGCCGACCAAGCTGGTTCGTGGAAAAGGTCTTTGTGAGCTCATTGCTGAAGGAGCTAAGCATGAACTACTGGAGAAAGTTGACCTTCCTACTGTTCTGTTCCTTAGTTCAGTTGACGAATGGTATGCTGACATCGCCCATTTTCTCACCTATGGGGAATGCCCCTCTCATTTAACTGCCAAAGAAAAGAGGACTGTTAAATTGAGGTCAGCACAATATGTATTATGGGAAAATGCTTTGTTTAAACGTGGCTTGGATGGGAGATTTCTAAAGTGTGTGGACAAAGAACAGCAGAGAAAGTTGCTCTCAGCTTTTCATGATCAGGCATGTGGAGGGCACTATTCATCAACGGTTACACCTCATAAGATACTCCGGGGAGGATACTACTGGCCTTCCTTGTTCAGAGATGCATCCGAGTGGGTTGACAAATGTGAGGCTTGTCAGACTTTTGTTGGAAGACCTAAATTGGCTTCTTTGCCTCTCAAGCCGCCAGATTGAGGAACCATTTCAACAAAGGGGGTTTGGACTTCATTGGTGCACTCAATCCCGCTTCTAGTGCTGGTCACACTCATGTGCTAATCGCCACCGACTACTTCACCAAATGGGTGGAAGCTATTCCGCTTAAGAGCACTACTTCAAGTGGTTTGCAAACTTCATCAAGGAGAATATCTTGGTAAGGTATGGTGTACCTAACAAGATTGAATGATAATGCCTCGAATTTCTCTTCACCGAGATAATGGACTTCTCGCTACGGATATGGCATTTATTTGGCTCACTCTTCGATTACTACCCTCAAGGCAATGGGCAAGCGTAATCCACAAACAAAAATCTGTGACTATCATAAGGAAGTTAGTCAATGAGTCTCAACGAAACCGCACAAGAAGCTCTATGATGCTCTTTGGGCAGATTGATTACACCAAAGAGAGCCATTGAATGTCTCCTTTTCAAGTGATATATGGAGTGAAGCTCAATCGCCAAAGGATGTTGGAACTACCAGCCTTGCACCTAATGAAGGCCATTGAGGATACTAGTTTCAGTGATGCTCTGGATAAGAGGATTATGTACCTGCATAAACTGAATGAGGACAGATTGATGGTTGCTGATAGGATATCTGTTCACCAGCAAAAGGTAAAGGCCCTGTTTGACAAGAAAGCTAGGTTCAGAGATTTCCAAGTTGGAGACACTGTGTTGCTATGGGATAAAAGACATGAACCTCGTGGCAGCCATGGAAAGTTTGATTCCCTTTGGCTCGGGCCTTTCAAGATCAGGCACTTTGCTGGTAAGAATTCTTTCTATCTTGATTACATGGATGGTTCCCCCTCCCACTTCCTTATAGTGGGCAGTACCTCAAGTTGTTCAAGTCCTAGGTGACTAGGGAGTCCTCAGTATATTCTCGTGCGTGTTTTTACTTCTCTCGCTTTTGGTGTGTTTTCCTTTTGTTGTTCGTGTGTTGCCCTCTCGTATTGGTGTTCTTTTTGACTCCGTGGCCCAATGGATAAGGCACTGGTCTGCTTTCCTTGAGTTTGTCTAGGTTCTTGCCTTGCCTCATTCCTTGAATTTATGTCAAGTCATCCCTGTATGAGCCAAATGTTGTCCACTCAAAATTCCCCGCCTAATAAAAGTAAAATTTCAAAATTTTGAGTTATGAGTGTTTTCTCTAAAGTGCCTAAACCGTGAAAATTGAGAAAATCATGTTTTGGGTCATTTTGTATGTATTTCGGGCCTGTCGGACATTTTTGTCCCGCCTGTCCCAAGTACGAAAGTGCATTCTGTTCCCCGATCGGCCGAAATCCCCGAAGTTGTTCCATTTTCGGGCCCGTCGGAACTTTTGTTCCAAACGTCCCAAAACTTTTTGTGTGAGATGTTCCACTTTCGGCCGAAACACCCGAACCATGTACTTCACACTTTCTTGTTCCAAACGTCCCAAATCAAAAAGTGTAAGTCGTTCCATTTTCACCCGAACCGGCCGAGTCGCGTACTTCGGAACTTTTCGTCCCAAATGTCCCAAGTCCAAACGGGCCTCTTGTTCCATTTTCTCAAACACCCGAACCGTGTACTTCACACTTTCTTGTTCCAAACGTCCCAAATCAAAACGGGCCTCTTGTTCCATTTTCGCCCGAACCGGCCGAGTCGCGTGCTGAAATTTTTGTCTCAAATGTCCCAAGTTCAAACGGGCCTTTTGTTCCATTTTCTACCGATTCGCCCAACCGCGCCTTCGCGCAATTTTGTTCCAATCGTCCCCGAGTTCCAAATTGCTCTATGTTCCCCGATCGGCCGAAACTCCCGAGTCGTGTACCTCAGAGCTCTTTGTCCCAAATCAAAAAAATGCAAACTGTTCCAATTTCGGCCGAAACACCCGAACCGCGTCCTTCGCGCTTTGGCCCCAAATGTCCCAAAATGCATTTGTGTGTCTTCTCCTATATTTCACCCGAATCGCCCGAACACGCGTTTCACGCATTCACGTCTCACATGTCCCAAGTGAACCTAATGCAATTCATACTTAGTTTTTCCCGCTCGACCCGAATATGCTAAAATATGAATTTAAGTTGCGGCTCTGATGCTATCAATCAAGATCAAATTTCAAGGACAAATTTGGTAGGACGAAGCTCTCAAGACGCTCGGTTACATCAGTTTTCAAAGATATTCATTGTCATCCTCAAGATGAAAATTTTGGTGTGTCCCTCGTGGCAAGGACATAGCCGATACGTGGAAGAAAATTCAAGCGGCTTTAAAGACGGTGGGTCCCTCTCGACTCGCCCACCTGCCTCCTTCTTCATTCTTTTCTCTTCTTCCTATTCCTTTCGTATTCCTTGTAAATAGTTAAGGTATTGTGATCAAGTGGTCCTTGACTATCCGTTAGTTAAAAGAAATGGTTACGAAGAGTTACCGAATTGTAAGCTATATAATGGCCTTCTTTGCGCCATTTTGAGAGGAGGAAGAACTTGGCATATTTTCTGGAAGTGTAAATAGATCAGAGAGAAATCAATACAAAAGGGCTTTCCATTCATTGTCTATCCAATCTCTGTTATCTCTGTGTTTTCTTTTAATTTCGTGAAGATCATTTGTTTCTAGTTCGTTAGTCTCACTAATTGCATATTTTCAAATATTGTGAGTATAGTGATCTTGTATAACCAAGAAGGAACTTTGTGTCCTTGATTAATGAATCTGAAGAAGGTTATTTACAGAACTTTGTGTCTGGTAATCTCATCTTGTACAAACGATCTTGTTTTAAATTCATTGCAACTTCGTATACATAAAGGATTATTCTGCTATCTATAATCCTGCATGTTGCTCTTCTGCTCACCCTCGTATTCCCTTTCCTCAGTCCTTTTGTAACTGATGATCCTTGTGGAAAACACTTTCGTAATATCCAAGTTCAACTATAAAATCATGTTTTGTATATTTGTAAATAAGTTCGTTTCTCGAATAAGGAACCTCTCCCATTAAAGAGGAGGGACTTCTTGTCCCCCGATCGTTGCTCTTCTTAAAAGTCCTATTCGACGACCAACAAGTAGGTGACAAGCAGATGAGAAATAGGCCACACCCATAGAAGTTCTGGGTAAGTTATTTGGCTTACCAATAACTATTATTTTTGATACCGGAGCTACTAAATGTTTTATTTCTAGTAAATTAGCATCAAAATTAAAAAGAAAAGCTGGAAACATGGATAAAATGTGGAGTGTATAGTATGGTAATAATGTTGTTTATATGGTTAGTATGTGTCTTTTTGGAGTAGTCCTTTATTTACCTAACTTTTCCACAGAGGTTGATCTTTATGTTGCACCTTTAGGGTCTTATGATGTAATCATAGGTGTTAATTGTTAGCGTAACATAAGGCTAAAGTGGACTGCTTTTGAAAAACACATTAGTTGTTTAGATGACCTACAAAAAAATAGTACAGATGATTCAGTGGTGTAAAACATGATATTTCATTAGAAAAGTGTCACTATGCAACTTAAAAAGGCCAAAAATAAAGGATGTACCTTATATGCAAGAAAATTACCGAATCGACAAGAAAGAAAGCAATATTATGGAAAGATATCCGCTATTATGAGACTTCAGTGATGTATTTCCAAAAGAATTGCTAGGTCTTCCACCCAAAAGGGAATTTGATTTCACGATTGAGATCAAGCCTGGAATTGAACCTATTTCTAAAGCACCGTATCGAATGACTACTATAGAATTAGTAGAGCTTAAGGCTCAATTGTAAGAAATTTTGTCTAAAGGTTTGATTAGACCAAGTGTTTCACCTTGGGGAGCACCCGTAATTTTTGTGAAAAAGAAAGATGGAACACTTAGATTGTGCATTGATTATAGAATGTTAAACAAGGCAACAATCAAGAATAGATATCCACTCCCTAGGATTGATGATTTATTTGATCAGATGCGTGGAGCATCGGTATATTCCAAGATATATCTTCAATCTAGATATCATCAACTACGAATTAAGGATGAGGATATTCATAAAACAACTTTCAAAACAAGGTATGGACATTATGAGTTTACGGTTTTACCTTTTGGATTAACTAATGCACCTACGGCATTTATGAATTTAATGAATAATATCTTTCAAGAATACTTGGAAAAATTTGTGCTCGTATTCTTGGACGACATTCTCATATATTCTAAAAGCATTGAAGAGCATCATGAGCATTTGAAAATAGTTTTGGAAATTCTGAGAAAGAGACGGTTGTTTAGTAAGCTATCCAAATGTTCTTTCTATGACACAGAAGTCCACTATTTGGGTCATGTAATAAGTAAGGATGGAATTTTTGTAGATCCTTCTAAAATTATAGCTATAACGAATGACCTGCACCTAAGAATGTACATGAAGTTAGAAGCTTCATGGGACTTGCTAGCTACTATAGGAAATTTGTAAAAGACTTTTCTAAGATAGCTGCACCAATAACTTCCTTATAGAAGAAAGATAAAAAGTTTGTTTAAAGTGAGAAATGTGAAATTGCATTAAAACCTTGAAGGAATAGTTAAGTTCAACACCTATTCTTGTAGTACCAGATCTTGATGGAGATTTTATGGTGGTAACTGATGCATCCGGTGAAGGTCTAGGAGGTATTTTGTTACAAAGTGGTCATGTTATAGCATACGAAAGTAGAAAACTTAAGTTACATGAGTTGAATTATGCTCCACATGATTTAGAGCTTGTTTCCATTGTTCATGCACTTTAAGTTTGGAGGCATTATCTACTTGGTAAACCATTTGAGTTGAAAACTGATCATCTTGGGCTGAAGTACATTTTTACTCAGCCAAATTTGAATGCAAGACAACGAAGGTGGTTAGATTTTTTGTCTCAATATGATTTTGACATAAGTTACATTAAAGGAAAATAAAATAGAGTGGTTGATGCTCTAAGTCGTAGGAAGCACATTTCTGCTCTTATAACACTTAGAACTCAGTTTAAGGATGAAGTAAAAAGTGTTATGGAATCTGATTCTTACTTTCAACAAGTAAAAGTAGCACTTGCTGCAGATTCTAATGATTCGAGGTATAAAGGTTTTCACTTTGATAAAGAAGGAATCTTATGATTTGAAAACAGAGTCTATGTACCTTTGCTTAATAATTTGAGAAAGAAATTGTTAACTGAATTTCATAATTCACCTTTTTCTGGACACCCTGGCATTACTAAGATGCTTGCTGATATAAAACAACAATATTTCTAGAAAGGAATGAAAAAGGATGTTATTGATTTTGTGACACATTGCCTTGAATGTCAATGTGTTAAAGCGGAACATATGCACCCAGCCGGTTTGTTGTATCCTCATAGCATACCGCAGTACAAATGGTAGGTAATAAGCATGGATTTTGTACAAGGGTTACCTATGTCGAGAAATAAGCATGATGTTATCTTAGTAGTTGTTGATAAACTAACAAAGGTAGCACATTTTATTGTTGGAAATCTGAAGGATGATTCTCCTATTTTGGCAAGAAGATTTGTACATGAAATTTTTAGATTACATGGAGTACCTGAGTTAATCATTTCGGATAGAGATCCTAGAATGACATCAAGATTTTGGCAAACACTTAATGCAGCTCTAGGAACTAAGCTAAATTTTAGTTCTGCGTATCATCCGAAAACAGATGGATAGACTGAAAGAGTAAATCAAGTTTTAGAAGATATGTTATGAATGTATTGCATGGATCAACAGTATAAGTGGGAAGAGTATCTTCCATTAGTTGAATTCACATACAATAATACATATCATGCTTCTCTTAAGATGGCACCTTTCGAGGCATTATACGGAAGAAAATGCAAAACCCCTGTTAGTTGGGATAGCATAGAAGATAGAGAGGTAATTGGACCTAAAATTCTTACTAAAATGGAACAACAAGTTAAATTGATTCATGAACACTTGAAAGAAGCAACAGATAGGCAAAAGAGTTACACTGACTTGAAGAGGGTTGATAGAAAATTTGAACTTGGTGAGAAAGTCTTTCTTTGGGTTAAACTAAAAAGAGTTCTATAACTTTTGGTAAGGCTGCCAAGTTATCACCTCATTATGTGGGACCTTTTGAGATAGTTGAATTAATCAACCCTGTATCTTATCGTTTATCATTACCTCCTGCTTTATCACGAATGCATGATGTTTTCCATATTTCTTTACTTAAGAAATACGTTTCAGATTTATCACATGTGTTAAATTGGAATTCCTTAGTAGGTCCAGACCCAAGAATAATCATGGTTAAACCCATATGAGTTCTTGAAACTCACCAGTTGCATTTGAGAAATCGAGAAATAAGTCAATGTAAGGTCCAGTGGGACCAGTTTAATGAAGAGAGTGCAACTTGGGAAAATCTAGAGGATATGAAAATTGCTTTTCCATATCTATTTGAATAGAATTGATTTTGTTGATTGATAAAAATTTATGATTTTATCTTTATATGACAATAAGTATGCCAGTTTTGGGCAGATATTTATTTGATTTGAATAAACAGCTATTTAATGCTGATTTCTTGAACTATAAGGTTCTAATATATTTTGACTTATGGTATGAAAAGTGAATGAATTGATTGTCTTGATGTAAATTGTAAAAAGAGGTAATCATCGACGATGATTATTTTTAGGAGGGAAGCATGTAACACCCTTGACAATTGTTATATTCCTCCTTTGCATTTCAAGTGTTGACATGTGATTTTCTTTAAAGATGTGTTCTTTTGATTGATGGAGATCATGCTTGATATGGATAAATATTTTCTTCTCTTAAGATCATTAGATCAAATGGAATGGCTTTCTTGAATCTATTTTTCACTTCTTTTAAATGAATTTCAATCTGGTTTAAGAGTTGAACTTATCTATTAATCTGACTCATCCTTGGATCAATTTCAGTGATCCAAGGAATGTTTTAAATCTGCTCTGTGGAACGAATGGTAAATTGACATTCCATGAATTAAGAGACATATTGACTGAACTTTGTTGTTACAAGTTCTTTGATTTTTATGTGAATATATTTCCATTCAGTTGTATGTTGTGCTTGGGTCCTTGGAGATCGATCATGGTAGGACATTGTTGCGAACACAAAAATATAGCCTATTCACGGCATAGGAAGGATTTGGATCCTAAAAGGACTATCCTATGGAATCCTAAGCTAGGTAAGAATATTTTCTACCTAAGCTATGTCACTTAATAGAATTATTATTCTAACCTAAAGCTTCCTATTCTACTTTGTTGGTTGATTGGCATCCTAACCTAAGCTCTGTGCTAAAGGATATGGAAAGGTTACTAGGCTATTAAAATTAACCTAGAACCTAATACTATAAGGTTTTATGATGATCTAACCTAATGCCTAAAACTATTATGTTGTGAATTAATCTAACCTATGTGGAAACTACCTAAGGCTATGTGTTAAGACCTATGGTGGAAATTTGTTGTTAGGGTTATATCCTAAGGTATATATTATAAACTACCTAAGGTCTAACCTAAGCAATTTGATCTATCCTAAACTAATGGGTATGAAAGGGGAATTAGGTGGTCGCATGCATTAAGGGTGACGGTTCCTATGGCATTTATGTTATTGATAAGGTTTTGAATGCATAGGGTACTGCCAGTTTTGGCAGGGGCTAGTTGACTTGGTGGAGGCTTATGTGGAAGTGTCACTAAAATGGAATTTCATGTTAATTTTGATTTGGCATTCACCAGACTTGGAAGGTGGTGGCAAGGAAGGATAGGCAGGAAAATTGGAATTAATGAAACTTATTGTTTCATTTTTCATGCACAAACCGTCTTAGAAGGCATGCAAGCGAGGTTTGTCTGGGGTTGTTTCACTTTGCATGTTTCACAATTTTTTCTCTGCATGCTCTCTAGTTTTTCAAACCAGCAGATTGAACTACACTTAATGGCTATTTTTGAAGTCTTAGACCTATTTTCAGTTTGTGGGATGTATAAGAGGCATTGTGGAAAAAGAATATGGTTGTTTGATCTTTCGTGGAGAAGAGGAGAAGTTGTGAGCTCACTTGAGGTCTCCTTCGATTTGGCAGAAGCACTATTAGGCATGATAGGCTCTAATCTTTAAGATCTCTTGCTTTCTTCTAAATGTTTCATTAAAACAAGTATGCTCTTTTGAGATTCTTGGCTTGCATGTTTTATCTGGTTACTTGCTTGTTGGGTTTTATAATCTCTATTATCTTGGATATGAATCCATGGCAAAAATAATGTTGGTTTGGAAACTTTCTTTGTGTTAGTTTAATAATGAAACATGCATGCGAAGCTTGTTTTAGTAGCTCTGCTTTCCATTTCTAGAATTTGTATTCGAGGTTGTTGTGTTGGAACTGACCTTCGTTGCAATATGTGAATTCTGAACTTTATGGGAACCTTGAGTTTCGTTTGAGCTTGTTTTAGTAGCTCTGCTTTCCATTTCTAGAATTTATATTCGAGGTTGTTGTGTTGGAACTAACCTTCATTGCAATATGTGAATTCTAAACTTTATGGGAACCTTGAGTTCTGTTTGAGCTTGTATTTGGGCTTCGTGTTTTAATACAACATTTTTTGGAGCTTCTTGTTGTTTTGAACTCGATGTTTGGAATCTGGTAGCTTTGTACTATTGTTTAAAGTTCGTATATGGCTCTGTACATGTATTGTATTACTTGTGTTTCTCTTAACTGTTATTGAAGGTTCGTGTTTTACACTGCACTTGTATTTTGTTACTTGTATATTTCTAAACTCTTGTTTGAAGCTCTTGTTTCATTTTGAGCTGGTATTAGGGCTTCTTGTTTAAAATATAAACTAGAATGGGAACTTTGTGTTACCCTGAACCTGTGATTAGAGACTCGTGTAGCTCTAAACTATTATTGGAATATCATATTTTATACTTCCCTCGTATTTAAATACTTGTGTAGTTTTGAACTTTTGTTGAGACTTTGTGTTTGACTCTGTTCTGGTATTTTGAGTTGGGTTTTACTTGTATTAAAAGTTTAAAAAATTATAACTCTTTTGTTGAACTATTGCTCAAAGAAAACTGGGAGAATAGTTGACTCGAATTGTTGGGTAAACTCTTTAAGATCTTAACTAAAAACGTCTTTATTTGATGAATGGATTTGGTAATTCTTTTACGATAATGGTGTTTTTATCGGGGTATTCTTTTCCCCTCTGTTTTGTGGAAACCCGCATTTTCATATGTTTTAAAATAAGCTCTGGGTTTCGTTTAAAAGAAGAGTTATTTACTTTAGTTCTCTGAATTATTATGGTGGGATTACTTTGTCTCTATTCAAATTGTTTTTGTATTATAGTACTTATTGAATCGAGAACTAATTAGTCTTTTGTAATGCAATATTGAAACCTGACAATGGGATTTCAATCTTTGAGTTCATTGATACTTCGAACATGTTTAGCTTACTGATCGGTTTGTTTTTCTATCTCTTGTTGGATATAGTAAATAAACCTTGTGTCTTTGTAAAAGAAAGGAATGTGATTCCTTTAGAACAGAATGTTGTTTTTAGGACTATTATGTGTATTTCATTCTGAGATTAGAATTGAAACTTGTGTTTATTGAAGGTAAAGAATTGTAAGGAAAATGGCAGTGTGCTTTCTTCTTACTTGTGAGTCGATTTTGTTCTCTCTTTTGGGAACTAGCTTATGAATTTCTATGTTTGAATTAAAAGTGGAAATTCATTTGTTAGTACAATAAAATGAATTATTGATTGGATCATTTTCTAATTAAGATCCCTTTCTTTCTATTGTTGGGATAAGTTCATTGGTTGAACTTTTCTATTTTGATTCTCTTATGAAATGGAGATTTCTTTATGATTTTTTTGGTCTTCCTTGTTCAAATCATTTGTAGAAATGATGTAGGAAGAGATTAGATGATTCGGTTTTGTTGAATAGAAAATGTAAGCTTGTTTGGTAGACTTGTTTGTTTGACAAGGCTTTGCTTTGTTTGGTTTGAGATGAGTAAGTTTTGTCTCTTGCACTCTATCTTTTTATGGATCCTCCTTGGATGGACTTGAGTAGAGATTAACTCCTATATGAGTCTACTTTGATTTGTGAACGTTGGTTTCAGATCTTTAAATGTTAACTTCTAATATGTGGAAGTAGATTTAGACTTGCAGGTAGACTGTTTGATTCTCTATTCCTTCCTGGATTGAAATGGGATTCTGTTCTGATGAATATCTTAAATGTTGAATTTTAAGGTAGTTGTCCTTTAAATGAAACAGTTAATTCATGTTATGAATCTGTTTCTATTTTTGGATGCCTTGTGTTTAGGCATAGTTTGTAATGGTTCTTCTTTTTCTTTTTGCTTAAGATTTAGATGAATCATCCTAATGAGAACCATGCTTTAAACCCTTATTTTGGTTAAAGCAAAGATAAATGTTGTATTCTATTATGATAGAATTGGGAACAATGAGATGATATGATCTGTTGTTTGCTTAAGGATAATTGATAGGATCAATTAAACTTAAATTTTGTAAGGCAGATATAGTGGATTTTATTTTGTTCTTCTCTTGGAAGTGAATTCAATTGGTTAAATGTACTTCTTTTCCATTTGCTATTGCTTATATTGATATTTATGATGTAATAATTGTCTCATTAAAGTAGAGTTGTTTTAATGGAACAATTATTGGAATGCACTTCGTTTTAAGGCTTAGTGCTTATCATGCTCGGGCCATTAAACTCGACCCGTGCAGCAATTTTTGCATATGGACTTCGTAAGTGATAAAAGAGGTAAAACTTATATGATGCATTAGCTGATTTAAGTCTAATTCTTGTGAAGAACTCTGATTCATTCTTGAGATTGTATTGAAAAAGGAAAATTAGTATTCTTTTATAATGAAGACAGTTGTTATGCAGTATACCTAAATGCATAAGTCTTGTAAATGTATAAGTTATAAAGATAAATTGAAAGTTGAGAGTTTACCTGTATTGGTTGTGTAAATTATTTTGTACTTGTATGGAAGGGATGGATTCTATCTTGTTGATATTCTTCATATTATTTATATGTTAATTGGTTATCTTTTAATAAGTTGGATAGAGGAATTTAGTTCAATCTCCCTACTTGTGATGCAGCTTGTTAAGTTACTAGAATATGATATTCGTTATCTAAACTATATAACATAGTAATGTAACGTGTGATGAACATACATTAAGAAATGTGGACATTGGGTAGGATAAACCCTAACACTTAACATGTAGAGAAAGACTCTTTCTCTTTCTTAATTTCTCATAAACCAAAAAGGTTTGGAAATATGACTACAATTTATCAGACTTCATTTTGTATGAAGTCTACTTTATATTGGATATATTATGGCGTTGAACCTTTCCAAAAATTTATTGTACTTTTAAATAAGACATATTATAATGTTGTACAGTTACGGTTAATTGGCGGTTTAACTATGTGTTCAAATATTAAAAGTGACCATGAATATAACAAAGTTCTTAATGGGATAAATGAAGAAAATTTAGGAAGAACTTATCATGTGTTGGACTAGGGTTTGGAAGGGTTGCAGTAATCAAGAAATAATCCAAACTAACAAAGTATTAACAATCTCCTTGGGGTATGTACATCTCGATGAGGTAGTTTCTGTAGGATGTTGGCACATGCCAACTACAGGGCTATACTTTCGAGAAGGCTTGGGTCTTCTCGAGAATACAATGTTGTAGTTGACATGTGGCATCACCCTTCCACATTGATCATCTAGATCTACACACATCTGAACTCATACTTGAACCTAGTTTCTCTCTAGGTCTAGATAGGAACATATTTAGGATAGGAATTAGCTTCCAAAGGCTCAAGGTATGTTGGCACATTCGGATGACTTAGGTCAAATGAGTATGCCCATCTACCCTAAGCCTTTGTAAGCATCTTCCTATAATAGGTTATGTTTCTATCTAGGGCTAGGGTTAAACCTGGAACAAGTGGACTGACGGTAGTCAGTAAAGACCAATCATGATAATTGGGGTGTGAGGTGAAGGATGTATTCCAATATGATGAGTATGCCATCTAGGAATAGTGGCATACATAGTATGTTATAAATCTTTGGCCAAAGTATCACAAACTGTTGGTTATGTTGTCCTATGTCACCAAGTTTAAAACAACGTGATATCAGATGAATATTGGTAATAGATATTCATATATGTTCTTTAAACAGATCACTCAGTACTTGGACTAGGGTAGGATGACAAAGTATATAATAGGTATTCAATGCATAAGATAACATAAATACATCGGTAGCTTACTGAGTTATGAAATGAATAGATTGGTAAATCACCGAGTCATTACAACTGCATATGTTTATCCATTGAATTCAATTGGCATGGAATGTTTGTTCTAAATAATGATTTATTTTGAACAGTGAACATTATTAAATTAAAAACAAAATCCCTTGTTTTCTAAAGTCTTAAATTGGGAATGTTACAAGTTAAGAACAAAGCTAAGAAAAACATGCAATCCTAAAAGTTAATTTATGTTTGTTTTTTCTTATGTTATTTAAGACTAGCTTGTGAATTTATAACAAAGTTTTTGGTTGAGAAGGCATCCTACGAAGAAGGAAATTCTAAAAGGATGGTTTCGTGTTAGTTTTGGCAGGGCGGTCCTTTCTTTGAGGTGATGACTAGATAGAGATAACTAGTGGGCTCCCACTATCAATCCTCTAATCGTGTGATTGTTGATAGCTTCTTCCGGTGGGATGTTGTTTAAGAAGATGTGTAAATTCAAATTTGTGCAGTTTGGAAAAGAGAGAGAAAATAAAGTGCTTTCTACGGTTCAATTGTGTCAACCATCAACTGGGCATGACTTCCAACATATAGGTTTCCCTCATTTTTAAATGTGAGCTAATAATGTAGCATACAAGGATGAAATGCAACAAATTTATAACCCAAATCAAAAATTATATTCAATGAATCAAATGATGAATAGGTCAAGAACGTGCTCTTTCACTACTATGCAAATGCAAGAAGAAATAATTGGTTCGCTTAAAGTAGAAAATGATAAATTTCATTTAGACAATTAGAAGAAAAGAATATTACCAAAGGTGAGAAGATTAACTGTGTATTTTTAAAAAGGAAAGAAACACACAAAAAATTTCCCTATATGAAGAAAATGCAATGAACCCAAGAGAGGGTACCACTGTGCATGCCAAAAAAATTTCACCGATAAGTTGCGTAAGTAAGAGAAAAATAGATAGGGTAAGGGTGAGGAGGAAAACCTGTAATGAAGGTGGATGGTAGAGTGCGCACGTTCTTATTTCCGATCCAAAGTTGATTGCAGGAACTTCCCTTTTCTAGGAGTAAATACCTACAAATACAAAACAAGACCACAAGAATAATATTAAACAATATATGTTAGTGGACTGCCTAGCATATGCTAGATCCAGGAAGTGTGATACTTCCTAGATGGTTGTCAATCCACTGTTTAACACAACTTAATGCAAGAAATAATGTAAACCAATAATATCCTATGTAGTTGATATGATTTAGGCCTCTCATTCAAGTAAAATAAGAAAATATGATCTAATAGGCTAGGCTATGATCAGATTTGGAAGTTATCCAGTGAATAAGGTGGTACAGCAGTCGGGTCAATTTTTCAGTGGTTTGGGTTATTTGGGTGGGTGTTATGAGGTTGTGGTTATAGGTAGATTTACCGGATATAGAAATCGATCTCGATCTAGTATGACCGATGTCATTTGAGAGGAGACCGACAATGGTTTAGGTTAACCAAAGATCGTTAGGGTCGGGCTGATAGAGACTCAATAAATTTTGGTTTTGATGTTTCTCTGTGATTGCACAGAGAGTAGACAAAGAATGGTGAGGTTGATGACAGTGCTAGGAATACTCAGAGATGTTTGGAGTCAGGTATGGAGAGCTGGGAGGTTGTAGGTGATTAGGTGGAGGGATTGGTAGGAAGGTGAGATGTGATGATATGCAAAGGAGACTAGGATTTCCAAACAGAGATAAAGAAACTAATCTAAAAAAGTATGGAAAGATGCAGATCCAAATTTACTTACTTATACTTGCATACCGATGATTGGATGGAGGTGATGATTGATCCGTGGAGTTGGTGGTTATTATTACGTTTGTGCTTCCCGAAACGTTTCCATGAATGCTTGACCTTCAGATCAATGTTTGGTGTTGGTTTAGGATGTTTGGATGTGCAAGAGTGCTCTGTGTGTGCTTGCATGTAGATATTTCTTCTCCAAAAATCTAATAATTCTTCCAAAATTGAGAAGAGGTTACCCGAATGACTATAAGGTAACCGATGATGGTTAGAGGTGACCGGCGTCGTTTAGGGTTGACGACATCGGTTAAGGTGGGAAATCCTAGGTTTGCTAAAATGACAGATCTTGGCAATATTTTTTGTCCAATTATGTCCATTTTCACAGATCAAAATGGAATGTTGCACTTAGATAAGTGGGCATGTGGTTAGAGGAAGAATAGGCATGTGATTTTAGGGTTGAACTAAGTCTTAGTTAATTAAGGTAGGTAGGACTAAGTCTTAGTTAAAAGGAAACATGCTATGAATAGGTCTATGATGAGGTGTCTAGGTGATGTGGTGGGGTGAGGTGTCTAGGTGAGGTGGAAATTAGTTCAATTAAGGTAATTAAATAATGAATATTGTGAGAATGGGCATTAATTTAATTGTAGGTAATTAAATTAATATACATGTGGGGTGAAGGGGGAGTGTGACCCAAATTTTGTGTCTACAATAAGAAGAATAACAATAATAGTGTAGACACCTAAAATATCCTATTGTGCATTATAAACCTTTGAAATCATCTCGTAATTACTTCAAAACATGTTACGATCATTTTCGGCCTATTACGACTACTTTTGAATATTTCACTATTTTTTACGACCCTTAATGATATTCTACAACATTGTTTTGAATTATTAAGAATGTAAAATTTTGGAAACCATTATATTAATCAAATTGAATAATTTGCAATGTTTATAGAAATTGAATAGCAAGTAATAATATCCACATGAAGTGGATCAAATTAACTAAATATGGTAAATATGCATAAATAGCATATTACCCCTAACCGATCATATCCAGAACATCAGAAGCAAAACTAACAATAGTATAACCCCACTAAACTAGGGATGTGACAACTAACTAACACTAACTAAGTTAAAGTAATAAATTTTTAATTACTTTAAATTTAAAAGTTTACTAATGATGAATTAACGTAAGTTTGTTCCTAACATTTCCCCTTACTTCATTATGGTCTCAAGGAATGGGAGAGAAAAAAATCTAAAATGAATATGTTTACATGAGGTAAACATTTATTAGCAGACACTTGCTAAGAGAAACTTATTCTAAGGTGAATGAAATAACTTAATCAATTCCCTCCTTAATCTAGTATGGTCTCTCTAGATCTCATTTGAATAGGATTAGTTAGATGAAGGTGCTTCCTCCGAATAGTGTACAAGAGATGGAATAAGATCAAAAGTTTTCTTTAGATGTATGAAACCTCTTTGGGTTGGCATGTGTGCTTGAAAAACAAATGAGCAAAGATTATGAACATTTTAAAAACCTATATTAGGTTGGATCGTAGCTTAATAAAACCTCTCTTGGGTTGGCTTGCATCTCGAAATCACTTTGCTTTAATCTGCTAAGAGTACTACTATTGAGCGAATAATGAAGAATTTCTAGTTTTTCATCTTTTACCTCTAGATTCTAAGTGGAAAATGAATATAATAAAGCTCCATGAGAATGAAAATAGATATTGGCACTTTATAATTATAGTGTATTTACAATTATGTCTCTTCTTCTATGGAAAAATTCCCCTTTGGGATGCATATTGAGTACAAAATTGCAAATATTTTACCTTTTTTACACCTTATTTCAGCCTTTGAATTTTTTTACCAAAAAATATATCCACCAAAATCTCCCTAAACCTATTCTATCAATTTTGTATCGGAATCTAGAATTTTACAAAAAAAGTTTCGTAATTTTTCCTCTTTACATAATAAGAGTTATGGTATTTTGAGTGAACACCGCCTATTGTGCAAAAAGGACTCCCTCGGGAAATGTTTTGTTTTTAGGCTCTTTTTCCTTTACAATATCGTGAAATCAAGTTTTGGATCAAACAGTCAAACAGAGAAAAAATATATTATTTTTGGCTCAATAGGTATTTCCTTGCTAAATTTAGCGTAGGTTTGGTTATAACTAATCAAGTTATGGTTTTTCCTAATATTTTTAGTGGAACGCCAAATTTGTCCCAAAATGATTTAAAAATCAAAAAATAATTATTGGGGGTCAAAATTGCTACCTTCCCTCCCAAGACTATTTAACTAACCGTAAAAGCGATAGATGTGCATGTAAATAGAAATGGAGGAACCAAGATTTAAACGAGGAAAAAAATTACCTTTAAAATTGTGACGTGTCACCGATAGAGGGACCATGTGGCATGTCGTGGGAAATGTTGGTTTAGGTTTAACCACCAAATCCAAATCTAAATGTTTTTTTCTTCCTTTGGTTGTTGTTTTTTTGTTTTCAACCTCATCGCTCTATTTTTACTCTACAAAGTTTCCTCTGTTTGTTTGGTTATTATGTGCATGTCCCTTTTTATGTTTTGACACCTTTTCCTTACTTGGTATTAATGTTGCTTATGTGTAGGGTAGTTTTTGATTTGCAGGTTTGATCTAATTCACTTGGGTTTATAGATGAAGCTCATTTGTATAGCTCGGTATGAGCTCGTCTCAACAATGTAAAACACGCCAACAATCAACAGGGATTCACCGAGCTCACCAAATGTTAGATCGACTATAGTATTGGTTCATTTAGACATATGGTAGGTGGATTTTCCATTTGAATCACAAGGAAGACAAGATTTCAAGTCATTCGGTGCTTCGTTGGAGCTCGGTTTGAACCCCAATATGCCCACTCGGTGGCCTTTTTCGACAATGTAAAACTTTACTCACCAAATAACAACTTGTCATTCTAGCATAGCTCGGTCTATAGGAGTTTAAAACCCACTCAATGATTGAATGGGATTAGTGTCCAATGTTTACAATGTTGAGATATTAACCAGCTCGCCTAGGACTCCCAACTTGTTATTTCACTCGAAATGTTTCGTTCCTTTTAGAAACAGATAAGGGTTGGGGCTAGGAGGAATACATAGAATGTCGAGGTGGTGTGCGCGTACCATAGAGAAAGATCAGGCTGACTGCGAAGAACTCCTTTTTGTCTTGGAAGGACTACCTGCAAATAAGAACACAAGACCACAAGATTTTAATTAGACAATAAATGAGGAAACTGCCTTGGGCCCAGGAAATATAAAACTTCCTTTCGAAGGTGGTCAGTTCCCCTGCTAATATGAATTAACACAAAAGACTATAAGATATCAATTAAATTGCTTTGTTAAACTGGGTAGGGAAAGGTGGTTATTGGTTATAGTCAATATAACCGATCTGCCGTTCTTGATAACCGATGGCGATTCTTGATGACCGATATCGGTAGAGTCTAAGATCGAAGGTTGGTTGTTTTGTGGGGTGGTGGTGGTGTTGTTTGGTAGTTGTGTTATTTGTAGAGTGTGTATATAGGTAATATTAGGAAATAGGGTCATGAGAGGTAGATGAATGACAGGTTAGATGCAATGACACGTTGGGTAGTGGATCCAAGAATGGATTTGTGAGGACTTATGATTCAAAAAGTCGAAGAAATGTTATTAAAGAGTACATGCAAGAAGTAACTTGCGATTATTCGCGGAGATGCAAGTCCAAGAGCTCGATGGCAAAGGCGAACGAGGTAGGATGGTCAGCACACACAGAGATCAAATTAGCTAAGTATCACGGGGCTCGGTATCGATTGCGATCCTGGGCTTGCTCTCCTCGCCGCTAACTCTCCTTGTCTCTTCACTTGTCTCTGCTCAGTCAAGTAAAGATCCGCGTTTTCTCGATCACTCCTGATGCTCTTTCTTGATTCAAAGAATCCTTTTCTCGATCCCAAAAATGAAATTCCGATCCTTTGTTTTTGGTTTGGGAGCCCATTTACGAGGAACCGATGGCGGTTATGTAACGGCGGTCGGTAGGCGGCATCGGTAGGAAAAAGTAGGCTATTTTTAGTAAAATCGCCCACCTTCCCTACTTTTCTCCCGAGAGATTAGTTGCGGGCTTGGTCAAGTGACTAGAAGGTCGGTTTTAGGTGCGAGAAAGGGGTCCTTAGTCATGGGTGTAGGTGTAGACCAAGTTTTAGGTTTTAATTAGGTTAGTTTAGGATTAGGGCTAGGTCATGATGAGGTGGCAAAATGAGGTGGCAGGTGAGGTGATGGGGATTTATCAATTACAAGGTAATTAATAAATAATTGTGTAAGGTTTAGGTAGTGAGGTTAGGTTGCGAAATGGGATGCGGGTCACAAGGAGTCATAAGACATGAATTTGGTGTCTACATTAGCCCCTTATTGTCGTGTAGCTTGTGTTGTAAAGCTGCGCGGACAATAATATGAAGTGGTTTCTCCTGTTAAGGATATAGGTAATCCCCCTCAAATCTATCACGGATTGAGTGAACGGGAAATCAGGGATAGGGTTGATAAAGGGTACATGTTGTAGAGAGGATGGTAAGGTGGTGGGGGAGGTCCAGGCGCGGCGCATGTTGAAATGCAATAAATGCGACTAGGGTACATGATTTGGCGAGCAAACCAGCAATGTATAGGCAAAGGTCGATAGTTTATCCAAACAAGGGTGATATAATCCTGGTATCCAAGGCATAGGAAGTAGCTCCAGGGTATATAACAGGTAAGGTACAGGAACGTTTAGGCGTGTTCGGCAGTACCAAATGGTTGGTTTGGTTGAGATAAATGTCACGGTCTAGGTCTAGGCAAAGTTGGTCGACAGATCAAGTCAAGGACCCTAATCATGCTAAAACATGAACAGGTGAGCTCGATTGAACAAAAGGTATAGGATGGATGGATAAAATAAAACGTTGATTGTGGGTATGGTATTGAAGTGATACGACCGTGGGTCGGGCCAAGTTGTTAGGTTATAGGCCTTGGGTCGGGCCCTTGGGTCGGGCCGGTTAGGTGAGGCCTTGGGTCGGGCCGGAAATAGGGTAGGTTGAGGCCTTGGGTGGGCCAAATGGGTAGGTTGAGGCCTTGGGTCGGGCCAAATAGGTAGGTTGAGGCCTTGGGTCGGGTAGGTTGCCAAATGGGTAGGGTGAGGCCTTGGGTCGGGCCAAATAGGTAGGTTAGGCCTTGGGTCGGGTCCTTGGGTCGGGCCGAATAGGTAGGTTGAGGCCTTGGGTCGGGCCGAATAGGTAAACAAATGGTGTTCAGCAAAGGTGGATATAGGCGATATGTGGTTAAAAAGGGGCAAATGGTAAATAAGGGAAAAAAATTGGGGAAAGTTGGCAGAAAAACCGATGTCGATTCTACATGACCGATATCGGTTAAGGGACCGATACCGGTTCATTAGGGCAAAATAAAACCGATATCGGTTATGGGCGAAAAACCTATAAAAAGAAAAATACGGCTTGTCATTGTCACTTGTGTTATTTGAAAACCAAATTGATTTGTCTGATGTGGAGAGTTGAGATTGGAGGTTTTATTGAGTGAGGTGGAGCTATTTTGCTAGAGGAGTGAGTTGTTTGCGGGCCCGAGTGAGGAGGAGGCAGCAGTTGATTGGCCGGGGACCCAGCAGATCAGAATTGGAGCTATGGCACAGGCAGGAGGAGCAGGAGGGGCTGGACCAGCTGGACCACCACCACCCATCCCACCACGATGACGTGTCGTCGTTCGGGTAGGTTCGGAACTCTTTATTTTGTGCATTTGAATGGTATTAAGCTAAATTGGGGGTTTGGGTAGGAATTTACATGTTTTAGAAAATAATGAGTAAATGGACGTAATTTGAAAAATGAAGAGGATAGATGGGTAAAATAGGGCAAGGCGGCTGGGTGGGTAGGTTTTTAGGGTGTTTGGGTGGGTAGATAAGTAGAAAAATGCAAAAATGTGGGTGGGGGGCCGCGCGGGGTTCGGCTCCGGGAAATGACAGTGACCGATGTCGGTCGCTAAGCGACCGGCATCGGTCGCAAAATTTTAGGGGCTAGGTTCTGTGTGGTGGACCGGCGTCGGTCGGTGGTTGACCGGCGTCGGTGGGAAGAGGGCCGTGGTCGGTTGTTTGGGACCGATACCGGTCCGTAGTGTTTGTGTTGTTTTGTTTTGGTTTGTTTTGTTTGTTTTTGCTTTGGCTTGTGTGGGTTTATTGGGGGTTTGTGTGGGTTTGTTTTGTTTTGGGGTTGGGTGGGTTTGGGTTTGGGTTGGGCTTGTTTTGTGTTGGTGTGTTTTGGGGTGTGGGTGGGGTTTGTTTTGGGTGGGATGGTGGGATGGGTTTGTTTTGTGTTGGTGTGTTTTGGGGGTGTGGGTGGGGTTTGTTTTGTTTTGGGGTTGGGTGGGTTTGGGTTTGGGTTGGGCTTGTTTTGTGTTGGTGTGTTTTTGGGTGTGGGTGGGGTTTGGGTTTGGGTTGGGCTTGTTTTGTGTTGGTGTGTTTTGGGGTGTGGGTGGGGTTTGTTTTGTTTTGGGTTTGGGTGGGTTTGGGTTTGGGTTGGGCTTGTTTTGTGTTGGTGTGTTTTTGGGTGTGGGTGGGTTTGGGTTTGTGGGCTTGTTTTGTGTTGGTGTGTTTTGGGGTGTGGGTGGGGTTTGTTTTGGGTGGGGTGGGTTTGGTTTTGGGTGGGGTTGTTTTGGGTAGATTTTGGGCTTTGGGTCGGGTAGTGGTTTGGGTGGGTTGAGTTGTGGGTAGATTTGGGATTTGTATGGGTTGGGGTTGGGTGGGTTTTGGGTTGGGTGGTTGAAGGTAGGTTGCTTTAGGGGGTGGTAGAGAGTTGGGGTGTGGTCGGGGGATAAAAAGGGGGTTTAGAGGGTAAAGTAGATGTTGTGATAAAGAGTAGGTCTAAGGATGTGGGTTGGTTTTGCGAGCACGTCGGCGAGCTTGACGATGCGGGATAGGATGCCCCAGCCATGTTGGTGCGGATGCGGCCACACGTATCTGCGCTCATTGGCGATCATGCGCGAGGTGGGACTCGGCGAGTCCAGCGATCTGAGCTATTGATAGAGATCACGGCTGATGGTCGCCCTCATCGAGAGATGGGATCCGGCGACCAATGTGTTCCATCTCTCGGCCCAGAGATGACTATCACATTGGAGGATGTGTATCGCATCCTTCGACTTGATCGAGGAGAGAGGCAATGTTCCGGTAGATTCGAGAGATGGCGATGGATAGCATCCTGTAGGTTTTGGAGATGCGGCCGCGCTTACTTACTATCACAACGCAGTATCGGTATGGTGACATGTACCGTGCGCACCGACACGACACGAGACCACGGCCGGCGTCTTGATGATGATTAGGATCACACCTTCGCCCTCCCGGACTCGAGAGGGAGGCCGTTTCCATGGGCATTGATGGGGTGCTGCTTGAGATGGTGGAGGAGCATACTTGCTATGCGTGGCACCAGGTGTATCTGAGTGCGGCTATACTCTGAGAAACTCTGGGGTTATCGCCGGATGCGGCGATTTGGTATTTGTTCGACTTTTTTACTTCACTGTTGGGCATATGAGCACATCATATGCATCGAGACCCGATAGGGTTACCCCAGCAACCACCAAGGCCACGAGTTATATACAGATACGGCTTTTAGAGGTGGTTGGGAGTCGTGGGGCAGCCACGAGCAGTGCTTGCGGGGAGAGAACGTTGCCTACTACGAGGCATTTATTAGAGGGCCTAACAGCGGTAGATATTGTATGGAGACCTTACGAGGTCATCACCCTCTCCGGAGGAGCCCGCTTATAGTTGCGTCGATCCAGTACACATTACGGATAGCGGGACGGAGGGCGGAGAGTACGAGAGGATACCCCTAGAGAGTGCACGCAGCGAGATGGGGCTGCGACAGGGGCGAGCCACCTCCCTTCCCTCGATCACAGGAGGATGATGTAGAGGCCCCACTTGCACCACAGCCCTTGGATCCAGTTGGGTTCTTGAGAGGCCAGCGAGATGACAAAGAGTAGATGATGCTTGGTTGTACGGGAGCATACATGGTGTGGTGGGCTGGTCGAGAGCGGCGAGGGTAGCACCCAAACCGGCCAAACTTGGCAGTGTGACGGCGAGAGAGAGATCAGCTCGGGGTCGGTGCAGCTCTTACGGGGCAGCTTGCTGCTGCTGCGCAGCACGAATAGGGGTCTTACGAGGCAGCTAGCCTGAGCTCGAGGGCGAGCACGGCAGCGGCCACCACCACCACACGGCCATAGGTGCAGTATGCAGTATAGAGCAAGCGTACAGCAAGCAGCAGTGCAGCACCACCACCACCACCCAGTGCAGCGGCCACGGCCCCAACGCAGTACAGATACGATACACCGCCGCAAATGCACAGCACGAGCACCCACCACGAGCAGTACGAGGGGTACTAGTATTAGGTGCCAGGGGACCAGCCCCAGCTCCTTCAGTGGCTCGAGAGCGCTATATGGAGGTTAGAGCGGAGGCCCGATACTATCAAGATATTCTTGATGGTACCGGAGTTGAGTATCAGCCTTATGCGCTCATAGAGCAGAGACCTCTCACCGCCCAAGAGATCTCGGGAGGTGCAGCCACGGCCGGCGTGTGCATGGCGAGCGGGAGGCGAGAGGCACCACAGGGACCAGCGGGGAGAGGCGCTGAGGGCGGTGGGGAGAGCTGAGGGAGCCCGGCATGGTTTTTGTATTTGTATATTGGATATGGGCACCGGTCTGCGAACCGGTTATGTTTATAGAGGCCTGCGTGCCTACATATTACTCATTTATTCATTCATTCATTTATTGTATACCGGCCTGCGAGCCGAGTGAGCACGGGTTATGATTGGTACCCGACCTGCGAGCGAGCAGTATATTTTGATATGAGGACCGGCTGCGAGCAGTCGAGATTATTGATAGTTATTGCGGCTGCGTGCGGCTTTGTTGGATTATGAGATCACGAGAGGCCCGATGTAGGGCACAGTGTATATTTGAAAACTTGTATATATATATATATATAGATGATGTTTTGATCCATATGCAGTGTTGAAAATGTTTTTAAGTATTTCGTCAATGGTTTGTGGTATAGAATATATGATGAGTTTAATTGACATGTTGATATATGGATGATGTGTTATATGATGAAATGTTGTGTTTTGGGCTGGTTTTGTGACATTGTTATATATGTATCGATGAGTTGGATTCAAATGAGGTATAGATAGATAGTTTTTTGTTTTGTTTTGTTTTGGTTTGGTATCCTTAGCTGATGGCTGGTTTGTTTTTGTAAAATAGATGATGTTAATGAAATTGTAATGATATGTGTGGTGGATGGACAAATATGGATAATGGTGTTGTGATGCAGGAAAAGAGGCGGGCGCGACAAAAATTAGGTAAAAAATGAAGAAAAGACCATGTTTCAAAAGGCCAGGTGTGTAACCGATATCGGTTAGATAACCGACGGCGGTAGTTAGTAGACCGATATCGGTTACATGACCGATACCGGTTATTTAGGTATGAGCTTTTCTAAAAATAAAAAAGCTAGGGTGGCAACTTAAGTTCTAATTTTGAGAGCCATGCAAGAAGTTAAATACGCGAATGCGACGCTGTTTTAACGACTGGGACATGTAATTGCATGAGAGATTTGAGTGATTAGAAGTGAAGAGACAGGGAAAGTGATTGTGATCTGAGATTCAGAAGACAGAAAGGTAGGTTTGAAAAAGGTGGTAATAATGGCAGGACGAGGAGAAACATCCAGCAGGCAGGGACAAGAGGGAAGACAAGGGCCACCTCAAGCTACTGCAACCCAAGAGGTAACGTTTTGTTTGTGATTTGACTACTGCATGTTTTGTGAATAAGATGGGGGAGAGTATGTGGGTAGATATGAGAAAGAAAAGATGATAACAAGGGTTATAAATGGGGTGAGTGTTACGTGGTAGGTAATCAAGGGTTTCGGGTATGTCTGTGTATACAGAGAGGAATAAACGAGCAATTTATTGTCGTAGGTGGTTGTTTTAGGCAAGGTGTATGAAAGTAACAGTGACCGATATTGGTTAGGGATAACCGGTATCGGTTACTCAACCGCATACCGTTAGTTTATGCTAACGATACCGGTTCTTTGTAGAAATTTCTAGAATTTGAGAAAAAAACCCGGGGATTTGAGGAATTGAATGGTTGTTTGTTATTTGGATGTATGCAGGCAGAGGCAGGGCTAAGGATGAATGATAGTGTACCGAAGCTGTTGTTATCACGAATCCGAGCGGATGTAACACCAGCTGAATGGATGTTGATAAATCGTTTGGGGTTAAGTGGGATCCGATATTATTCACGAATTACACGGAACCATGCTATATTTGCGAGCGTTGATTGAAAGATGGAATCTGAGAAAATACCTTCTATCTGCAACGAAATGAGCATAACATTGGAAGATGTGTTCCGTATTTTGAGACTCCCAATTACGGAAAACCAGTATATCGGGCATTACCTAGCGCGGCGGGGAGCGATAACAACGATATTTGGTCCATACGCACGAGATTTAACACGTGAGGTTTGTCATTCACATATGGGATAATGTATGCGGCACACCACGAGGAGACAAGGTTAGCGGTGATATTAATGATAGCGGTAGGGTATTACGCGTTACTTAGAGGGAGAGGGGGAAGATTTCCAAAGGCATTGATGTGTGTTATTTGGGAGATGATAGAAAGGATGTGACTTTTGCATGGGCACTGCATATTTGGCGGAGCTATACGAGGGTCTATGGGCTTGTAGGCGAAATCACGGGGACGAAGCTTTGGATTGTTCATACTTATTACACTGTTGGGCCTATGAGCACATTGTTTGTGTGCGACCAATAGGCCGACCCATCCAGTCAGGAGAGACCGGAGTACAGAGGTTGGGATTCAGACGATGGGTCAGAAGCGAGAGCAAGAGGCAAGATCTCGAGCCGTGACGGGTGACATTGAGTATTACAGGCAGGTATGGGAGAGGGTGACGATTGCGATATCTGTTGGCGGCCTTACGGGAACTATATGGTAACAGAGAATATAGCTGAGGAGTTGAGGGGTGTAGAGCGATTGAGGTGGATCGCGGGGCACAGGCCAGGTGAGTATGAGAGGATTCCTCTAGATCGCGTGCGGCGACAATTTGGATTTGTGCAGGATATACCCCGGAGCTTATAGACCCTATATGAGGATCGATGCGGCATATTCTCACCTCCCACCCAACACCTCCGAGAAGGGCTGAGAGAGGTAGCCGCGATCGCGGGGTAATGGATGCGAGAGCAGCGAGAGGCCTATAGATTATGGTGGGTAGCGAGCTGCGAGTGTATGTGATCGTCACGACATAGCGGTGATTACAGCGAGAGGATCGTCTGCAGCGTTTGGTTCAGCAACTCCAAACGCAGTGAATGAGACAAGAGGATTGTTAGTGGTTGCGAGTCACGGGCGGAGAGACTAGAGGCGGGAGTCCTCCATGCGAGAGGGCGTATTCATATGTTACGAGGAGAGATTGGCGAGATCGGTGGGCGGTACCAATAGCCGTGGTACCTTTGAGGACGAGAGAGGCTGGCGAGAGGGTCGACGATCACGATCATCACCTAGTTCGGGATGAGGCGTGAGGGTCTAAATAAATGTTAGCAAGGTATAAGAATAAATAAAATACGACCTGCGTGTCGATGATAGAGAAGATGTATTTGTTTAACATCTAAATAAACGAGATATGTATGTTGATTTGAGTTACGATAATAATAAGAATGTTTGTGTTTTGATTTTCGGTGTTTTGAAAAAGGATAAAGAGGAATGTGATGAAATAGAAATACACAAAAATATTTATATTTACCACACATGATAGGTTATGGTAGGGGATGGTCGAGCTAACCTTGGGAGACCCCATGTCTCAAGTGTTGCCTACATAGCCCATTGCACAAAGCAAGGAGGGCCTCGGACCGATGTAGTTCTCCTTAGGATCGGGGGAGAGGCAAATTCGGGTAATTTGGTATGGTTTAGGTAATTGGTTGGTTGTAAGAATATTGATATTAATATTGGTAAGGTAAGGTTGTTGGTGTCGGTAATGAATTGGTGATGTTGTAAAAGGTATAAGGGAAGCGAAAGTGAGCCTACCCAAGTAGAAGGGAACCATGTCCTGATTAAGATCAACACACAATCCTAGATGCGAGGCAAAGCGGAAAGAGTGCTCCGTAGGTGAAAAGAGCTAAACAAACCACACAACGTAGAACGAGCTTGAAGCCCTAGGTACCGTGCATAGACGAGAAGTCAATAGGTGAAAAGAGTTGTATGATCACAATATATCGGGTGTACGTTACGTCCCTTGAGTTGAAACAAATGGTGAGGTGAGGTGGATGATATAGGCGAGGTACGAGAGAACTTGTTACAAAGTGAGTGTTACGAAAAGAGAACCTACCCTAAATAGACAAGTCCATGACCCAAAAGTTCTTTTGAATGAGGCTTTTATTTGGCTTGAATATAGGCGATCGATGTGGGAAGTCTACAAGGATATTGATTGTACTATTCTTGAGGTCTTCACGAAGCTGATCAATGCGAGAAGCTTCGATAAAGGCTGGCTTGTGTATAGCTGTCCTTCGAGGAAGCGATCTATTTATAGTAGCGAATATGATTTTAATGCATAGTTGTCCTTCGAGGAGCGATCTATTGATATAATAGCAGCAATAGTTCTAACACATAGCTCCTTCGAGGAGCAGTCTATATTTAATTTAGATGACTAGATGTTCTTTTGGCGTGAAGCATCTAGTTTAGTAGGAAGTTTGACTCAAGAAAATCCCATAAGAATACGGCTTATTTTAATACTTTGAAGTCATGGACTAGACTAAAAAAGGAAAGGCATTTTGAGGGAGGTGAGAAGTGAGCTTGATTTTATTTTGAGATGTAGAAAACAAAGTGTATGTAGCGGTAAATGAGCTCAAGGGACGAGCAGTAGGTAGATAAGAAGTGATATAACACTAAATTCAACAGTAGAATGGTCGAAGATGCAAGGCATTAAGGGGCTCAGGCTCAGGTTTACCATTAAGCGAAGCTAAATGATAAGTGCCTGATCCATAAGTGTGAGTGATTATATAAGGCCCAATCCAATTGGGAGCAAATTTTCCACGTTTGCTCTTTTCTAGTTTGGTTACATGTTGATTCTCTTTGAGGACAAGATCACCAACCTTAAAGGTACGCTCATGAAGTCGCTTATCATAAGCACGCTTGATGTGTTTTTGATAGATTTGAAGGTGATCGAGAGCTGTAAGACGTCGTTCGTCAAGAAGCTCCAATTGGGCTAACCGCTCTTGGCGGAAATCATCGTTGGTGAGAATATCCTGAAGGGATATTCTGAGGGAGGGTATTTGTATTTCGAGAGGCAAGACGGCCTCGGTACCATATACCAAAGAAAAAGGTGTAGCGTTAGTAGAGGTACGAATGCTAGTACGATAAGCCCAAAGGGCAAAGGGAATGTGATCGTGCCAATTTCTTCCGGATTCATTGACAACTTTCATGAGGATTTTGGTTAGGGTTTTATTAGAAGATTCAGCCTGACCATTGGCCTGCGGATAGTAAGGCGATGAGAAACTAAGTTTGATACCAAAGTTGTCACAAAGGTCTTGTAACAACTTGTTTTTAAAAGATTTACCATTATCTGTTATTAGGCGATGAGGAATACCAAAACGACAGATAATGTGATGGTTAATGAATTCGACAATTTTTTCCTTTTTGATCGAAACGAGTGGAATGGCCTCCACCCATTTTGTGTAATATTCGGTGGCTGTGATTATCCATCGGTGACGTTGTGAAGAGGATGGGTGAATCTCACCAATAAGGTCTAAACCCCATTGTGAGAAAGGCCAAAGATCTCGTGCGACCTGCAGCGGATGGCTAGGAGTATGTTGAAGGTTAGCATGTTGTTGACACATAACACAACGCTTAACATATTCGTAGCAGTCGTTATTGAGAGTAGGCCAATAATAACCTAGGCGAAGGATTCGTTTAGCCACAGCAAGGCCACTAAAATGTCCACCACAAATCCCATCATGGACCTGTTGGATGGTATGGGTGACCTCCGCGCCGGTGAGACATCGAAGGAGGATGCCATCAAAACCACGTTTATAAAGGAGTCCCCCCATTACTACATAACGAGAAACGCGTTTAAGAAAAGCGCGTTTACCAGTACTAGTAAGGTCAGATGGGAGAACAGAGGTTGTAAGGTAGTCGTGAAATTGGTGATACCAAGTATCCTGCGAATTAGCGACACACATATTTATCATACAAACTACCGGGGTTGAGTAGGATGGGGCAAAAAGTTGTTGGACCATGACGAATAATTCAGAGTCAGTTGATGAAGCTGGAATTTGCGAGGCTAAGCAAGCCATAGTATCCGCAAATTTGTTAGTGGAGCGGGGAATGGTTTGGATAGAATAGTGAGTAAATAAGGCTAAAAGTGAGTCCACGTAGTATTTGTACTTTTGAAGTTCCTCATTTTTACATTGGTAGATGCCCATAACTTGATTGACTACCAATTGAGAGTCACCAAAAATATTGATAGATTTGATACCTAAGTGTATCGCAACTTGGAGACCCAGAACAAGGGCCTCGTATTCCATTTGTATTATTAGTGCGGGAAATCAAGCCGGAATGAAAGAGGCATAGGTTCAACGTCGAGAGGGATGAGAACAACGCCGGCTCCTCCGCCGCGCGGCATTTAGATCCATCGAAGAGGGTCATTTGATACGACTCTTCCCAGAGTGAAAGAGTGGCGATGAGTTCATCGGGAATGTAAAATTGGTAAATTGTTCCCCGGGTAAAGGGGCTTCCATGAAGTTGGTCTGCAATGGTTTGTCCTTTGATTGATTTACGGTGGGCGAACTCAAGGTCGAGGTCGGGCGAGGAGCATGAGCCATCGGGCGATGCGTTGGTTTAGATGAGGTTTGGCATACATGTAATGGATGGGGTCCGTGTTGGTGATGACGAAAGTTTTGTGATTCAGAAGGTAGTGTCGGAGTTTGGTAGCCACGAATGATAGGGCTAGGCACAACCTTTCTACATGTGTATACCTAGTCTCATAGTCCACCAAAGTACGACTTATATAATAAACGGCTTGTTCTCGATTTTCAGAGTCACGATGTGCAAGCATGGCCCCTACAGCGTGGTCAGTGGCGGAAAGGTAAAGGTAGAAAGGGCGGTCGTCTTGAGGTGGGATAAGCACGGGTGGCTGCAAGAGATAAGTTTTGAGAGCTTCAAAGGCTTGGTGGCACTCTTCGCTCCATTGAAATTCAATGTCCTTTTTAAGGAGGTGATGGAAAGGTTGACATCGATCCGAGAGTTGGGAGATGAAACGTCGGATAGATTGAAGTTTACCCTGCAAACTACGCAATTGTTTGAGGTTTTTGGGTGGGGGCATTTCTAGGATAGCTTTTACTTTAGATGGATCGACCTCAATGCCACGCAAAGAGACGATAAAGCCAAGAAGTTTTCAAAAGAACACCAAAGACACATTTCTTTGGTTGAAGGTGACAGAATATTGTAACAGTGATCAAAAATAATGGTTAAAACATCGAGATGTTCGCTACGGTGTTTAGATTTGCCAAGAAGATCATCGACATAATCTTCCAGGATAGTGTGCATAATGTCATGAAAAATGTAGGTCATAGCCCGCTGATAGGTTGCACCAGCATTCTTAAGGCCAAATGGCATGACACGATAACAGAAAGTTCCCCAAGGGGTTATGAAGGTAGTTTTATGTTGATCAGCAGGGGCAACCAAAATTTGGTTGTATCCTGAAAAGCCATCCATGAGAGAAAGCATTTCATGACCCGCAGTGAGATCAACAAGTTGATCAATACTTGGGAGGGGGAAGTCATCCTTGGGGCAAGCGAGGTTAAGGTCTCGAGAAATCCGTGCATATCCGAAGTCCCCGTCGCTTTAGTGATGTGCGATGTTAGAAATCCATTGAGGATAGTCAATAGGAAAGATGAAGGAAACAGAAAGAAGTCATTGGAGCTCTTCTTTGACCAAGAGGGCAATGCGTGGATGCATTTTCTCAATTTTGTTTGATTGGTTTGGAATCGGGGTTTAGAGTGATGTTATGGACAGCAATGGTAGGATCAATTCTGGCATGTCAGCGTAGGACCAAGTGAAAGCTTGGTTGCGAGCACGGAGGAAAGTAGTAAAGGCGACTTGTTCTGATGCGTTAAGGGATTGTCCGATCTTCACAATGTGAGGATCCTCCTCCATGTGGATGTTGATTTCTATAGTAGATCGTTCGGCATGGTTTTGTGTTTCGAGATGGTAAGGCTCGTTGAATATAAGAATCATCTGCGCGCCAGTAAGTGAGGATGGAGTCATCATCCTAACACTCAACAACATTAATCAAAGGCGAATCCTCTTGAATCATGTCCGATATAGAAGGGGAAGAGAAGATGGGTCCTCATTATCACGTTGATAAGTGAGAGGACCTATGAAGATAGCATTTATGAAAAAAAAAAAAAAAGTTAGGAGGGATAGATTCGGGATCTATAGATTCTGCGTGGGTGATGATGGCAAAGTGGGTGATGATGGTTTGGTAGGGGTGACATCGTCTTCTTCCGAAGAATACACGACATGAGGTGTCTCCTGATGTAGGTGTTTCAGAAAACCGAGACCACTACGATCATTATGTTTGCGTGTGGTGATGGGGATGAGCGTATGTCGGCCTTGTTCATAAAGACCAAAACCAAAGCCTTTCCAAGCACAGCGAGTCAAGAAGGTGAGGGCGAAACGACGATTTGTCAAGTATTGAAAATCGGATTGGAAGGAACCACACCAAGAGGGGTTCGGGGGTAATGGAGGATGCGTCAACACCCCCATACGTTAGGTTAGTGCGGCAATGGGGTGGTCCGTAAGAGATTACTTCCCCACACGACGGTCATGTAGGTGGGATGTGCATGTAATTGTCCGTACTCTTGTGGGGTATGGAAAGAACTAACGTTATATAAGCGATACTCCCCCAGCGTAAGGCGTTGAAAAACATCTACTAAGGGGTCGGAGGTTGGGATGTTATCTGCGGGAAAGGAAGTGGTTTTTGCGACGGTAGTTTCATCAGTTGAAGGCGTAGGTGCGGTTGAGGTGGGTGGTTGAGGCACAGTTGAAGAGGATGGTTGGGTTGAGTGAATGGGTGTCTTGATTGGTACAAGCACATCGTTTGGGCGGTATAACATATTGCAGGTTTTAAAGGGGGAGGATCAGCTTTTACGGTGTAGGACTTCCCCTCGTACTCAAATTTTATGCATCTATGTAATGTTGAGGGAACGCATCCCATAGCCCGGATCCAAGGACGACCTAGCAATATATTATATTGGAACTCTCCCTCAAGGACATAGAAGAGTTTGGGTAAAGTACGTGGTCCTACCCGAATGTTGAGGATCACGGTGCCTAAGGTAGAGGTAATAGCGTCATTGAATGACCGCAACATGATGGGGTTGGCACACATGTAGCTAGAAGGGATATTCATTTGTTGGAAGGCTTTTGAAGAGATGATATTTAGGCTAGCACCCCCATCAATCATAACACGACGCGTACCGAATGTCCCGGACGTAGTTTGAGATGAAAAAGGCGAAGTCGGGATCTTACGCAACCAAAATCGATAATTTCATCTTGAGAAATTGCGGCGGCTTGTAGTACGAGAGGCGAGAAGTGGTTGGGGCGGTGGGTTGTTTGGTGAGAGAGCAACGTGATTGGGTGTTAGAATGGAGGCAATGGGCAGGGTTTCATTAGGTAAGACCTCGATCCCTTGAAGAATTTCAACGAGAGCTTGTCGATGAGATTCAGAAGTCTGAATGAGATCATATAGTGTCATTTTTACGGGTGATTGATGAAGCTATTTGATCATAGTTCGATGGGCAGCTACCATTAGAGACGGGGTAAGCGGGTCCGAATAACCACTTTAGGTGGTGGTGCAATCGGGATGTTGGACGGAGAAAGAGAGGCGCAGGTGTGTTTTCTTTTGCTTTCTCATTGTTTTTCTGCTCGAGTAGCAACACTAATCATATTAATCTCGTAGACCGAGATGAAGAAGATGGTTGGGATAAATCATGGTCTTCAAGAGGTGGGGTTGTAATAATGATAGATCTTGGTGAGGCGGGGATAGATGGTATAGTAGAGGGAATTGAAGCTAAAGGTCTCTCCCTTCGTAAGTTGTCTTTCTTAACCTTTGTATCCGGGAGAGGTGACGACGAAGGATGGTTTTAAAGCTTTGCATCCCTCCACATCATGCCCGGTGTGCGGTGATAGCGCAGATTTTAGACTCATCATAACCTATAGGTCGGGGTTTAGACGGGTCATAAGGTCTAAGTGGGGGTAGGGAAATGTCGCATATTCTCTACCAACATAGCAAGGATTTTGGCGTAAGATCCTTTGAGTGGGTCAAAGTCGAGAGGGATGAGGGTATTGATTGTGCGGGTTTTTGTAATGTTTGGGCGTGGTTGGTTCGTATGGGTGGTGGTTTAGCCGAGGGTGTTGACACGTGTTTTTCACTAAATGTGGTTTCTTTGGCGCGAAGCTACATTGGATTAGATGATAAAGCTACGAGATGACGTGGTAGTGGGACATAACCACGGAGAAAGGAGTAGAGAGAATAAATCCTTTGATGATGGAGTTTGTTTAGGGTTGATTGGTGGACCGGATGCGTGGGGTGATTATGTTGATACCTTTGATCCTGTATGGGTGCGAGAAGGCGTAGGTCGTTTTGAAGAAAACGCAGGAGGTATGATATATTGATGTAAGGTAGGGATGGGGTCCCAATATGGAAGGTAGGTGTGACGATGATGGTTTTAGTTGTGATAGAGGCATAGGTTGAGAGATTGAGTTTGTTTCTTAATGGGGTGGACGGCTTTATTTTTAGATAAATCAAACCGCTTAGGTGGGTGTGTTAGACTAGGTATGGGTGAGGTCCCAGCGTAGGGGAAGATTTGGTTAGGTTGATAGAGGTGGATGGGATATTGAGTATAGATACGGGGGGTGAGAGTGAGGACATAGGCATTTTGAGTTTCGTAAACACTTGGGTATATGGTAGAGGTATCGGGATCGGTCATCTGCATTTGAGTAGAATAGGGAGTACTCAAACGTTCCCATAGGATTCGTCATCTTCCAAGAATGACAGTCTTCGAGTTTGAATTGTAAATTTTGTACGCGGAAGAAAGGTGGGTTGTGATTCCGAGTCCACGCGTGGGTGTGATACGAGGGTAAATGAGGTACTTGTATCAATAGATGTCAAGAGGTCAACCGGTTTGTTGAAAAGATTTAGGCGATGAAGAACTAATAGGTAAGAGGGCATGTTCGAGAGGATCCGTCATGGTTAAAGAATTTGGTGATGTCGGTGCAAGAGATTCCTCGTCTAAGGATGTCAAAAGGAGTGGCGTACCTTCCTCTTGTGCAGCAAGAGGGGTAGAAGGGGAAATCTGGGAAATAGATAGGTTAGATAACATCCATTCGCAATCTTGTAGGGATGTGGTATAAGAAGACTCATCGATGGGAAGAGAAGTCTGGGCAGTTAACTCCTTTATGGGTAAAGGAATGATTTCGCTTTGGTTTGATGGTGGTAAAGGAGGTTCGGGCTCCTGTGTTAGTGAAGAGGCTTGATTCAAAATTTTCTCGATAGAGGCTTTGGGCTGGGTATCAAAGACTGCATGGATCTCATGAACACTCTCCTCGGCTAAGATATCCTGGTTTACGTTTCTATTGGAAGAGTGATTCGGGAATGGTTTGTTGAAGATTTTCAAATTTCGGTTGGCGGGGGCGTTAGGATTATCGAGGGCTATATCCCTGCATCAACCATTTCTGCACTATGTTTTTCAACATCTTGCAGTTTCATGACTATGTCCTTCACGTGGTGGAAGTTCTGAAGTCATTTTCTTTGTACCAGGAAGGTATGGCGCGAGTGGAATCAAACCCGGAATGAGGTTTAACAGGAGGCAAAGTGATAGCTCCGGCTTTGAGCAATTTTTCCAAGATGACGCCATAGGTTTCTCCTAAGGGAGTGTAATTGATGGGCTCGGCTTTGTACTTATAGGTGGTTTTTGGTGGAGTATTGGACGGCGCTTGAGATTTGACCATCACCGCGTGGACAGCTCCTTTTGATTTAGAAGAAGTGGATGCGTGAGGAGTGGTGGTATTTGGTTTATTGGTAGAATCAGGAGTTCGAAATTGGGGTTTTTATTCGCAACCGCAAATTTCTCTTCTTCTAAGGCTCGAATTTCTAGTTTCCGAGCCATGGTAAAGGCCTCATCAAATGTGCGGAAAGTTTGAATTTGAAGAGGAGAGAAATGTGCTTAGCACATGCCCGCGTGAAAAGTTCGATAAGTTCGATTTGAGGCAAGGCATATGTAAGTTGGTTGATAAGGCCCGCCATCGTCCACGAAATCTGCGATAGATTCGTCTTGAATTGTCGGATGGCATAAAGGTCGGTGATGGATACTTTCTTAGCAATGTTAATGGAGAAGTGATCCAAGAAAGATTGGGCTAGTTGGTTAAAAGAAAAGATTGAGTCTTTGGGTTAAAGCAACCTTACCACTCAAGCGAGTCCCTGATAAGGACATGGGAAAGGTGCGAGTAACAAGGCATCATCATGGGCAATCAAATAACAAGCATGTCTAAATGATCGCAAGTGTTGTTGAGGATCCTCTTTACTATTAAAACGAGTAAATTTTGGCAACTCCCATTGAGGAGGATATGAATGAAGGGGGACAAAAGGGTGAATGGGCTCCCACAAACTTGCTCGTATGTCAGGCGCTTCTACGACTTCCTAAAACAAAGCCTCCGGTTTTGCATTTTGTCCATCATTTGTTTAATTAGATCGGTAGTTGGATGAGATGATGGTGTGGTTGTGGTAAACGGAGGCAAATTGGGCCAAGGACCACCACTAGACCACTGGTGGGGTTAATTGTGTTGATAAGGTGTGGAGGATGAATATGTTGAGGCAGCCGAATAGGGATGTCCCATATAGGATGTTGAGGTCACTTTGGATACGTGTATGGGAATGAAAAGGTAGGCGGAGCTTGAGAAGGAAAGCTCGTGTGGATAGGTGGCGAGAGAGCAGTCATGAGCGGAGCGATGCAAGAGATGAGGTAGGGCGATCGGTGGTAATGATATGTGGGGTCCGAGGTTAACCAACGGAAAGCCAATCTGAGTCGTATGAATTTCTCGAAGCCGTCGGATTGGGAGATGGGGGGCTAGGTGCGAAGAAAGGCGGTGTTATCGGGCGGAGTGGGCGCTAAATGAGCAGCTATACTAATAGGCATGCCAACAAGGAGGAGCTGACCATCGGGCATACGGTCGGGGGCATGAGACAAATAGTATTGTACAAAGACTAGGATTAGCATCTAGAAAGTTGGCAAAGTCCTTATCTCCCACAGGAATTTTAGGAACCTCGCTGGTATCAGTAGGATTCCCCACAGAATGTGAAGGGGGTGATTCAGGCAAAGAAACAGAGCAAGCATGTGAAACCATGGCGGCGGCTTGCTTTCGAGTGATAACAACCATGGACGGGAGTTCACGGTAGGGTTTCAATCATCGAGAATAGAAACAAACTCATACCGGTAAAATTGGTAGGTTCTTTGGTTTGTCGAAATTGGAAAAGACGATGGCCGATATCGGTCTAGTAACCGATGTCGGTTATACTATAGCCGACGTCGGTCAAGTAACCGATGTCGGTGTAAGAAGTCTAGGCTAACAAGATATAAAAAGGCTGCTAATTTGATTTTTAACAACGTTTAGTATACTTGTCCAATTATTGATCACAGAAGACAGAGTATGAGAAAGAAAACAGAACTAAAAACAAACAAGATGCACACGCAAATCCAGAGATTAACCCTAGGGTTAATTTTAATTATCGTGGGCTTATGCCTTTAGACGTAGAATGATGTCAGAATCCTAAACAAGAGACTTAGGGGAAATGTCAAGTTGTTTTGGCTTATAAGGTTACCTCAATCGGGCGGAGGAATACCGCGGAAAAAGGGGGATGTTTGAGCTGTTGTGTTAATTGTGAAGTGATTCGGTATGTGTTGTGCAGTGAATGTAAGATTAATTTCCTGTCAATACCGTGGATATCACCCCCACGTGTACGACCTGTTACTTAATCTACGTTCACTAGAATTGAAAAACAACAAGCAGGAATGCAATGCACGTGTTTTAAACCCAAATCGAAAATTATGTTCGATGAAGCAAGAGAGATGAATTTCACTAATGCGAAACTAGGAAAGCAAGACAAATTCTTTATGAAATATATAACAAAAGCAGCAATAGCAAGTATGCTTCCTAAAATGAAAATAAGCAAGAGAAATAGAAACCCAAAATGGGTCCCACCGGGCGTGCCAAAATGTTTCGCTCGGAATGTTTCGTTCCTTTTAGAAACAGATAAGGGTTGGGGCTAGGAGGAATACCTGTAGAATGTCGAGATGGTGTGCGCGTACCGTAGAGAAAGATCAGGCTGACTGCGAAGAACTCCTTTTTGTCTTGGAAGGACTACCTGCAAATAAGAACACAAGACCACAAGATTTTAATTAGACAATAAATGAGGAAACTGCCTTGGGCCCAGGAAATATAAAACTTCCTTTCGAAGGTGGTCAGTTCCCCTGCTAATATGAATTAACACAAAAGACTATAAGATATCAATTAAATTGCTTTGTTGAACTGGGTAGGGGAAAGGCTGGTTATTGGTTATAGTCAGTATAACCGATGCCGGTTACTGATAACCGATGGCGGTTACTGATGACCGATATCGGTAGAGTCTAAGATCTGAAGGTTGGTTGTTTTGTGGGGTGGTGGTGTTGTTTGGTAGTTGTGTTATTTGTAGGGCTGTATATAGGTAATATTAGGAAATAGGGTGATGAGAGGTAGATGAATGACAGTTAGATGCAATGACACGTTGGGTAGTGGATCCAAGAATGGATTTGTGAGGACTTATGATTCAAAAAGTCGAAGAAATGTTATTAAAGAGTACATGCAAGAAGTAACTTACTGATTATTCGCGGAGATGCAAGTCCAAGAGCTCTGATGGCAAAGGCGTAAGCCGAGGTAGGATGAGTGCAGCACACAAACGAGATCAAATCAGCTGAGTATCACAGGGCTCTGGTATCCAGTTGCAGTCCTGGGCTTGCTCTCCTTTGCTGCTAACTCTCCTTGTCTCTTCACTTGTCTCTGCTCAGTCAAGTAAAGATCCGGGTTTTCTTGATCGCTCCTGATGCTCTTTCTTGATTCAAATCCTTTTCTCTGATCCAAAAATGAAATTCCGATCCTTTGTTTTTGGTTTGGGAGCCCATTTACAGGAACCGATGGCGGTTACGTAACAGAAGCGGCGATCGAGTAGGCCGGCATCGTAGGAAAAAAAGTAGGCTATTTTTAGTAAAATCGCCCACCTTCCCTACTTTTCTCCCGAGAGATTAGTTGCGGGCTTGGTCAAGTGACTAGAAGGTCGGTTTTAGGTGCGAGAAAGGGTCCTTAGTCATGGGTGTAGGTGTAGACCAAGTTTTAGGTTTTAATTAGGTTAGTTTAGGATTAGGGCTAGGTCATGATGAGGTGGCAAAATGAGGTGGCGGGTGAGGTGATGGGGATTTATCAATTATAAGGTAATTAATAAATAATTGTGTAAGGTTTAGGTAATGAGGTTAGGTTGCAAAATGGGATGCGGGTCACAAGGGGTCGTAAGACACGAATTTGGTGTCTACACTTGTTATGCAACTCATTCAACTTGAACTCGCCCAAAGATGGGGGATTCAACTATTTCTATAGCTCGGTGATGGAGCAATGCACACCCCTCTAAGAAGTCTACCAAACTTTATGTATATCTAGTTTTAAATGATGACTGTCTCAGAACTTTATATTTAGACCCCCTATTAGGGGAAATTGATTTTTATTTTATTTTTTTAATCTACAACAACTATGTGCGTAACTTCGTGGGGTGTTGAGATAGGGAAAGTGCTTCCAAGAGGATAGGGACAAATATGGTTCCTCCAAGCTCAAATGTGTAGCTATGAAAACTCAACCTTTGACAACACACTCTCCTTATAGGTTTAGGGATCCTCATAGAAGTTGGGATTGATAACCAACTCGATACCAAATGTTAAGAATGTAAAATTATGGAAACCCTTATATTGATTAAATTGAATAAGATGTAATATTTATAAACATTGAACAACAACAACCATATCCACATGAAGTGGATCCAATCAACAAAATATGGCAAATATTCATAAATAACATATTTTCTATAATTGATCTAATCAGGAAGTAGTAAACTAACAATAAGTACAACCCACACTAAACTAGGGATGTGATAACTAACTAACTAACTAAGTTAAAGTAATTAAATTTAATTAATTTAACTTTACAATTTTACTAATGATTAATTAACCTAAGTTTATTCCTAACACAAATAAACTTCTATCATCCCTACAACTTCCCTAATTACCTCTATCACTCACACATAGTCTCAAATTATTAAATATTCATACTATAAACCTTATTACACTTGCACCTCACTCCTAGGATTAATTAATTAATCCTATCACTCTTATTATTCATCCCCTACCCTATTAGCTAATTTTATTAGCTAATTTAATATCATAATAATTAATAAATCATCCACCTATCCATTTCCACCTCACTAGTTGACATCTCAAGTTGACTAAAGCAAGTCTAATCATGACTAAGGCTAAAAATCATTAATTATATTCAAGATGGAAATTTTAAATTAAATCAAATCATATATTTGAGTTAACTAAAACATATACCTTGAATCATGGCTTTCCAAATTAAAGCAAAACTCTCTCCAAGCTAAAACTCATTCCACTTTTGGGTGAATAAAACTAAAGACGTGAAATATTAATTCAAAGTAAATTTTGAAATATTCCGAAGATATGCAAACTTTTACAAACTCAATGAAAACTCACTCAATCAAGCTCAAATCAATAGCTTATCTTGCCAATCAAATTAGAAACTCAAAAAAATAATTTGAATCATGCTTTAGTCAGCCTCATATTGGAAAATCAATCAAAAATAAAGGATCTAGTATTATCTTCCCTCATTATAACTAAACACTCAATTCCCTTCATTCATCATCTTTGGAATCTTAAGAATCTATATTGTTATTGTATTGAATTTCCATTCAATTTTACATGTCGTTACATTGTCCTTTTGTTCAAGAATATATCATTCAATGCAATCATTCATTTGCATTTCTCATACCTAAAATCTACTTCCATTTCGAACATTTTTAGCATCCACGTACAATTGAACATAGATATTCAAAAGTTCAAGTGCTTCATTATAAGTGTCAACCTATATCATATGATGTTGTTGTTGTCATGAAGGAATGCACCCTTTGGGGAGTGGTGTGATAACTCCCCTATAACTATCAAAATTAAAACACTCATAGGTTGTGGGTGACCTAAAGTTGGAGTGAGTCTCTAGACAGGGTTGGTTCCCCTAGTGTAACACCTAAAATTAGCTCTTAATCTACTACATGAAGTAGTAAAAGGGGAAAGGGAAGACTAAAAATAACAAAAAAAAGGTGTTACACCAAAATTTTGAGGATCTCATACTTGTTTAAACCACACATATGGATCAAAGGAACTATCACACCTTGCACAACTCAAAAATTGACAAACTAATGCATAAGTATTTTAGAGAAAGGTTTGGAAGTTATAATATCATAGATAAGGGGTAGTAAAAAGATATAGAAGGGAAATTTGGTAGACTATGCAACTGAATCCTACAAAACTTTAGTCAAACACAAGCTATGACCTACAAATTAGCATGTTACTGTAATAGGGCATGGAATTTAGACTATAAAATTAGGGATAAACAATATCACAAGATCAAAATCATCTTTAAAACACAAACTTACACAAATTATAGGTAATGAGAAGAAACAATAATTTCTTTATTGATCCCAGAGGTGAAAAATTATAAAAACTAGTAGGCCTCACCACAACTAGCCAAAGGTCCCTTCATTAATGAATAATCTCATGTATATATAGGAGAAATGAACTGTAGAGAGGAAAGAGCATACAAGATTTTACATATGCCAAAACTATGACATTAGATAGTTCACAAAATGAAACTAATTATGGAGTCAATGTTCTCTAATAGGCCTTGTTGCATGTTCTCTTAACATAAGATTCAACTCTCCTTCATATTTCCCTTGCATGTTTGACTTCCTCTTCACTCTAACTTGATATGTACTTCTAGATTTGACCAAAATGATAAAACTAGGGTTTTACTCCAAGTCTAGACCTGTAAGGATAAGTTATGTAGCTGCTCAACATGATATTCTGGGCCTTTTTCCATTTACAGTCTCACCACTTGTTTTAAAGTGGAGAATCGAGGGAACTAGAGGAACTCAAGAACAGTTCCTCCTATTTCTCCAAAGTTTGAATCAACCAATTGTTCCTTCTTTTCCTCCCAAGTCGACTTAACCGATTTTTCTATATGTTCCTCCTAGGGCCAACTTAATCGGTTATGTTTATACTTCCCTTCAATTGGTTGAATCGGTTATGTAGAGAACTAGTGGAACAAAAGAATAGTTCCATTTGTTTCTCTAAAATACAAATTATTCCCAATCGGTCGAATCAGTTATTTGAGTACTACTGGAACAAAGGAACAGATTCCATCTATTCCTCTAAAATCTAACTTAACTAATAACTTATTTGATGTTGTTGTTACAAAAGATACTGGGAACTAGTGGAACTCGTGAAGCGTACCTCTTATTCCTCCAAAGGCCGACTTAACCGAATTAACTCTTGCATCGTTATGGTGGATATGCGAAGAACTGGTAGAACTCAAGAACAATTCCTCATGTTCATCCAAAGGCTAACTTAACTGACTTATCTCCCCAATTGGATATGGCGGATATGCAAAGAACTGGTAGAAATCAAGAATAGTTCATCATGTTCCTCCAAAGGAAAACTTAGTTGATTAAGAGGTGTGGGTTATGAACTAACTTCTAAATTTTTGTTTTTACTATGTTTTGACCTTATGAAAGTGGATTTATTTGATGAATGATCTATCGACTTGAATTATACCATTGTTATTGAAAAAGGGTAACATCTTTAGAGGCCTCTACTATTTACTTGCCTACTAAGCAAGGGGATTAGTATCCTTGAAGAATTCATTGGGCATGGAGTCGTAACAACATGCTCTAGAAATACACTTTGTTGCAACCTCTTGAAACAACTTTAAACACCAAAATGCCTCCTTAAGACAATAACAAAATGTACTAAAGCACTTATGGTAAAGATAACAACACCAACAACATGCCCAAGGTGCACAAAGAAATGAAACTAAAGTGATAATGTGCATGAAACAATTGGAAAAAAATAAGACAACTACTTACTATGTACAAGGGTGAATCATGACCTTCAGTAACAATGCTTAAGGTATATCCCATTAACTAGGATAGGAAGCTCTTCACCACTCAACTTGGAGAGCTAAAAGGCATTGTGTTGCTTGCAACTAGAAATCATATATGGTCCACTCCATATGGTATGCCTTCCGGCTTACTCCTCTCCTCACCCCACTAGATACTAAGGTCTCCTTCCTTGAATGTTCTTGAAACTTCCTTCTTATCAAATGATTTCTTTACGTGGCTTGATGAATCTCCATTGTATGCATTGCTTGGTTTCTAATTTCTTCCAACTCCATTAATTTTGTAAATCTGATTTCCATTGCATCTTCTTCAATCATTTCTAGCTAGTTAATGAGCTCTAGGGATGGTAATTCAAGTGATATAGGAAACCTTGCTTCTCTACCATAGACAAGCATATAAGGTGAGTTACCAATATCCCTTTTAGGAGTGATTCTATCAGCCCATAAGGTTTTCTTAAGCTTTGTATGTCAGGACCTTTGGTTCTCCTCCATGGTTCTTTTGATAATCCTAAGAAGATTCTTATTAGTGGATTCTATGAATCCATTCCCTTGAGGGTAGTAGTTAGAGGATGTGCTCAAATGGATACCAAGTTTGACTACCCATTCACTTGTCCTAGTGCCAAGAAAGGTCATTGTATTATCGAAATGATTAAAGAAGGAACTCCAAACCTAGTTATTATGCCTTCATAGAAGTCCAAAACTAAAGTTTCATTTTCTTCCTTAAGGGCCACTACTTTTTTCCACCTTGTAAAGTAATCAATAGCTATAAGAATCCACTTATGACTTGCACTTGAAGGTGGGTTAATCATCCCTATAAAATCTAAGCCCCATTTCATGAAAGGTTTCTCAACTTATATGGGTTGGAGAGGGAGGGCTGCTAGTTTTTTCTTACATGTAAAGAAAGCACACTTCTTAACCCATGCATAGGCATCCTTAAACAATTCAGACTGATAGTAGCATGCCCTTATTATCTTAAAAGTGTTAGTTTTTGGAGTAAATATCCACCGGATATCCCTCATGGAACTCTTCTAAAATACTATCAATCTGATTTGTCTCAATACATCTCAATAGAACACCATTGATATCTTTTCTAAACAATATGCCATCCACCAGAACATAAGGAATATTTTGTTTTCCAAAATACCTCATTTTATATTTTTCCAAGCCTTGAGGTCACTCATTTGTTTGAAGTAAATGGACTATGTCATAATTCTAACTAATAAGTAATGAAGTTACAAATGATTGTTTGTCATCCCGAATCACCAAGACAATATCATTATCATCATGCAAATATGAAGCTAGTTTCTCACATAAACCTCTGCCTCTAATCAACTTTGTGACCTTAATGTCCACATCATAATCCATTACTTTTGTGATCCAACATGCCCTTTTCTCATTTAATTCCTTTCTCAAGAGGAATTCTTTTACACTTGGGTGTGAAACCATCAAATGAACTTTATTGTTATAAATCAAGTGCCTGAACTTCTTGAGACTCCTTATAACAGAGAGGAATTGTTTCTCTACAAAGGAGTATCTTACCTCATAACCCTCCAAGCTTTGACTAAATAATGTTATTGGTTGCTTCATACCTTCTTTATTTTGTTGCACTAATATGGTTGAAATAGTATCAATACCTCCAAAGGCATATAAGGTGAAGTATTTGGTAAAATCAAGGTTTATGAGGGTATGAGCTTGTGATATAGATTTCTTAATTTCTTAAAAACCATTCTTTCCCTCTTTAGTCCAGCTAAAAACCATATTCTTCTTCAACAAAGGGATCAATGGCTTCAAAATTTGGCAAATTCAAGAATAAATCTCCTAACAAAATTTATTCTTTCCAGAAACTTTGTAATGTTCTTTTGTGATTGGGAAAGGGAAATGCAAGAATAGAATTTAATATTTCAAGATTAATAGAAAACCACTTTTTGGAGACAATATGGCCTAAACATTTACCTTCATGAATTGAAAATGTGCATTTATTGGGATTTAGTGAGACTCAATATTGTCTACTCATTTCAAATAATTTTTAAGATGAGACAAATTATCATCATCTTGCTTAGAAAATATTGTAATATAATCAAGATAGATAAGTACTATATCATTTATTAACCCATAAAATTTCATATCCATGTGTATATAGAGAAATACTACACAATAGAAAGAAACAACACAAAATTGCAAACATGATCCTTCTTCATATCTCCTTGCAACCTTGGATGAGACTATTGAAGCTTGGAATGAAGCACCGAGCTTGTTGAATCTCTTGATCAAATTATTTTTGGATGCTCCAAATATGTTCCAAATGGAAGTAGATTTCAGCTATGAGCAAAGTGATTGATGATTGAATTTGATTGTTAGATTCATGATCAATTGGATATCATAATGACATGTAGAATTAAATGGCAATTCGACATAATAATAATACAAATATCAAATATTCAAAAGATGATAAATGGAGAGGAATGAGTGCTTATTTATAGATGAGGGAAGAGAATCCCAAATCCTTGATTTGTGTGATTAATTTTCTGATTTGAAGCTAACTAAATCATGATTGGATTGTTTAGTTGAGTTTCTAATTTGATTGAGGAGTTGAATTGTTGTTTTTATCTTGATTGAATGAGTTATCATTGAGTTAGAACATTCCTTTTGAATATTTTTAGATTTTGCATTGAAATATTAATTCCATGTATTTTTTTATTCACCCAAAAAAGTGATGTGACTTTTAACTTGGAGAGATTTGATTTAATTTTGGAATGTCATGTTTTATGGGATATGTTTAGTTAACTCAAATGCATGATTTGATTTAATCTAAACTTTTCCTCTTACATATATTTAATGATTTTATCTTTAATTGATTTCTTTTTCTCTATTTAACTTGAGATGTTAATTAGTGAAGTGAAAGTGGATAAGAGGTGAAGTGGAAATGGATATATGTAGGATTTTTTTAATTATTTTAATATGAAATTAGCTAATAAAATTATCTAATGGGATAGGGGATGAATAATAAGAGTGATAGGATTAATTAATTAATCCTAGGAATGGGGTATGAGTGTAATAGGGTTCATAGCATGAATATTTAATAATTCGAGACCTATATGTGAGTGATAGGAATGTTTAGGGAAGTTACTGAAACAAAGTCATAAAATTCCATTAAAGGCTATAAAATAGTGGAATATATCGAAAGTGGTTGATGACATTTGAAAATGGTCATAATGTATTGTGAGGTAATTATGTAATGATTTTAGAGGTTTAGAATGTGTAATGTGATATTTTAGGGTGTCTAGCATTTTTCCCTCTTTAAATTTTTATTACAAAGTAATGGCGCTTTAAAGATAGTTGGCACATGTAGATTGGTGAAAAAATAATAAAGAAATGTGGTGGGTCGGCTGATTTTCCTTGATGAAGAATTCAGATGCCCCAATGAGTTAAGGATGGTATCAAGTTAATGCCCTCGAGTGGGTGGGTGACGCAACAAAGTAGTGGACATTCATTTGATAGGAAGAGAGAGAAATCCATGGATAACGCAAGAGGAAAGGGTGCAAAAATGAGTTAGCGAGAACAAAGGCTAAATTTAGGGTATGTGGAGAATTTAGGGTTTAGAAGAATGGGTTTAAATAGAAGGGTGGGAGGGAGAAAAACCTCATTAGTCATTTTTTCTATTAGAGTCTTTTATGCCCCAGAGAAATTTTTAGTTCTCAGTATTGTGGGAGATATGGCACGATATCTACCACGTGTTCATCATGTGGATCGTATTTGATTTTTTGGGTGGGCTCTGATGATGACAGTCTAGTAAGTACATGAAATTTAAATGAATAGGTGCATTTATGATTTGTTAGACGTAGAAGAAACTAGAAAAGTAACGTTAGTGCAAGCAAGTAGTTGTCTTTAGCATAACCCGCAAATTGTGTTAGTGTGAAAGTATGTGTGTTAGCATTGAATTACATACACTAGTGTAATGGATGCATTAGCATCGGTTTGGGTGTGCTAGCATGCAAGTGCATGTACTAGCATTGATTAAGCATGAGAAAGAATGTGCCAAGTGTGAAAACCGAGTACACTAACATTAAGTTATGTTTTCTAGTGTAATAGAAGGTGCGCTAACATAAATTTTGAGGAATAGGTTAAATGTAGAAGATAAAATGAGAAAAATGAATTATAAAGGACTAATACCATTATGCAATGTCTCAGGAGAGATTATATGTCCTTGGCATGTGAGAGACATGGACAATTGCGATCATTTGAGAAATGGATGACGAGGTCGGAGTGAAAAGTATTATGGGAACTATTAGAGGCATTAAGATTGTCATATATAGCACAGATGTCAAATTTCATACTAGAGAACTTCATGTTGAATTCATTAGTAAAGTGATGGTATAGTGAGTCCCAAGCATTTATATTTCCCACTCGGGAGATATCAGGTGACATTAGAGGATCTATACCGTATTTTGAGTGTGTTGTTGCATGGTCGGTTGATTCAATGGGATTGGAGTGCAACATATATCTAAGCATGTATACAACTACTTTTTAGAGTTGATGATATTTATAAAGAGGGTATGGTAGTGCACCTTGTAAAGTGCATGGAGGATGGCACATTACCATGAATTACAATTTATTTGATGGATATTATTGGTGGCTACTTACTCCCGATAAGACTAGAGGAAATTTCATCTTGGTTTGATTATCATGGTAGCGGAGTTTATGGACTCGCAATAATGTCCACATGGGGTCCATGTATTCTAGCCCATTTATATAGAGACATGCATATGGTAGTAGATAGGAGTTAGAGGAACTTGGGCCTAATGACATTATTACATATTTGGGAATGGGACTATATTGCATTAGGTAGGTCGATGGATGTATTTAGAGACAAACAACCAAAGGAGCCATCGATCCAGTAGATGGGATATAGTGAGTGGCGGTCACAAAGGTCATTGAGGAGATTTGGAATTCTACGGATGAGTGATGGATGATCTATAATTGTGAATGACTATATGGAGGATGTACAGATGATATATGTGGGCTACATATGGTGTAGAATTAGGATCGGTTAAGATTAAGCATTATATTATTGGCGTATGATTATACATTATTGAGCGGTATAGACCGGACAAGGTGATGAAGAATCTTGGAGTTATTCAAGACATTCGGGGTGAGTAGTGATACACATGGGTAGCATGAGAAACCATAGATTTTGGGCCACACGTCAAGGCAAGCATAGGGAGGGCCAATTTTGGAGGATTATTACCATATGTGTGAGATGCAAGAGTAAATTTTGTGGATCCTAGTGTATCAATGGAGTATGTAGTGCGGTACATAGGTATAGTACCTCTATGTGTGACCATCTCATAGGTAGTTATAGAAGTAGGTATAATAGTAGCAACGAGGCGTAAACTACTGCAGAAAGATAAGAGAGGTATAGGTCAAAGACATGATTTACAGTGTACAAGCACAAGGTATTCATGACATATAGGGATAGGGTACACATGGTGTATATGATATTCAAGTACAAATATCACCACCAAGGCCACCAAGTCTAGGAGGAAAAGGAGATGGAGATGGTTTTGGAGATGATGGATGGGGAGACGAAGATGGTGTTGGAGATGATGGATGGGGAGACAAAGGATATACCGACATGTGGATTCATAGTCTAGTAGTAAAGCCTCCATGGCCATTAGTAGTAGAGTTATAGGCTATGCAAGTACAAAAGGGTTCATTTTAAGACCCCTCCAAAAAATTATTATAGAATGGGTGGCGAATCTCTAAAATTGACTTTCAAAAAAATGGCAAATATCTAAAAAAATATTCGCAACAACTTTGATTTGACACACCAAAGTTTTCCGTATTTTCACAAAGTTGGATGACTATTAAACAACCATCTATTTAGCATCAAATAGGATAAGTTGGATGTATGTCCATGTGCCATTATAGGAACTAGATTGGATGGTCATCTCTTCTATATTAGATAGATTAGGTTGTCTTGTTATCTCTTCTCTACTAGACAGATGTGTTGACAACCATCACTTCTCTATTAGACAAACCGGGTTAGATGGCTACCTCTTCTCTATTAGAAGGAATGGATTGGATAGTCATGTCTTCTCTATTAGACGAACCGTCCTTAGACAGGTGCTAAGTTGATGATCACATTCTATGTATATCTCTCCCATGCCTAGATGCTCATCTCTTTCATATCAATCGAGGTGTAGGACAGTCTAATATGTGCCAAAAATGAATAAATACATATAAAATGTGGATTTTAAGGGCACTTTCCCAGCTCGCAAGGGGAGTAACCCCCTTGGAACCCCCAAGACCATATGTATTATACCTTGGTGAATATGAGTGTAATTTGATTCAAAACATTGGCGAAATACATGCATAAGTTCATGTTTAAGTGTAAATAGTAGGTGAACTAACCCATATAAATGACCTATTGGCTGAAAATTTAGACGAATAAAGGGTGGCAAATGCCAACGACCGAAAAATTGAAATTTACAATTTTCAAAACTCCTAATATTCATGATTTTACAAAAATTTGCCACTAAAATTTTCCCTAAGGCACAAAGAGATAGATCCATACGGAAGAGATATGCATCTCTAATTATAGCTCAAAGATTATAGATGTAGTTACTATAGATGACTGTTGAGAGGGATCACTTATCAATATAGCATTTGCAACAGGTGATAGTGGAGAGAGACATGGCATGGCACGTAGCCAAGGCCGGTGGGATGGGATACATGTTACAGGGGAGTAGTCACGCACACATGATGTGGCTTATTACGAGCTTTATATGAGTTGGTTGTTCTAGAGAGCTCCAAGTTACATTTAGAGGATAGTGTCAAGGTCAAAGAGGTTACCTATATCACATGGTCCATCTAGATCTCATATGTCAAAAATTAGCACCCTAGGATTTTCACATTATAGATCCCTACTTTTGACTAACATGGGATTGTCTCAAGGTGTGGGACCCTTGTGAATGAGACAAACCTCCAAAGAAGGCTGGTTCATCTACCTATTCTAATGCTAAAACTACTCCTAGAAAGGGAAATGCAACTATTCGATAATAACCTAGAATTCTAAGGGACTAGGGAAGAGAGAAATGCATAAAATCAAAGTCCTAAACTAAGGGAGGTGATAACACCAAGAACAAGGAAGTGGAGATATTCTAAGTGAGTGAAAGTGGAGGAAAATGAGGTAGAAGAGGGAAAACAGAAGTTCCATAGTCCAAAGAACACATTCAAACCTCCAATTTTGTGGAGCACAACGAATTTGAATCCTACAAAAGAACACAATATGCACAATATACCTGTAAGTGTAATGAAAGGAAAAGAAGGCAATACAACTCAAGCTAGGGAGAGAAAAGCCACAAAACACCAATTTTATTTCTTAAAATGATGCATAATCCATTACAATATAGGCATAAGGCAAGAATCCTTTACAAAATGCCTAAATTTGAGGCTTGCAACTCACAAAAGTGTTGGAACAATTTTGACAGAGTTCCTTTACATTCCAAAATGTCTCCCCTCAAAATGAGGTGAATTTTACAATATATAGAAGAAGATCCTTGAAATTTCCTCACCAACCGATAGATTTCATTAAAGAGGTATGGGAAGCCATACAAATTGGTAGTTTTCTTGCACGGCAGTCATGGGTGCCATACCCCATTAAATTGGTGGTTAAACAACTTTGTATTTCTTCCATTAATGTCTAGTTCATTCATGCGTTCAATCAGTTGCATAATTCTTCTTGGTGTCGGTCGGGAGTAAAATTTCTCCTATAATTCAATCGTATTATTTTAAATTATCTATTTCTTTTGACTAGTTTCATAAATGCAATTAGATGATAACATATTTTCTCTGCTCACCGCACCTTACTTCAATCATGGTGCGAACACTTCATTTTTCACTATCGCCAGTAGCACAAAATTCACTATCATTCAATAGAATCCATACAAATGCTATCAAGACCCTTATTATCACCCAACTTCTCTTCATTGTCACCTTTGTGTAACTTGAAATAAGAAGCACCAAAAATGCTACCAAACCAAGAGCATTTTAAAACCATTGTTGGAACCGCCTTTGTCGCCAACCACGTCCTCGAATTTGTTACCAAACTGATAACATCTATACATACTACTCGCACCCTTGCACCATTTTCCCTCTATGCCATGTCCAATCTTACTACCAACTAGTAGCATCTTAAAATGATACTAGTGGCTTTTCATCCACCACTTCTCCTCACCAATCAGCTCGGACCTTTACCTCGGCTCACCAGCTTCCCGCGAAAGGAGACCAACTCGTGAGCTACCCTGTAAATCACAAAGTGTTGCATCCATCAACCGCCAATGCTCAGACCTATTAAGCTGTCCATTTTTAGGGGTGCAAAAAATGGATAACAATTTGTGACTTTTGGGATGATCTCGCTTAGATCGAAATAGCAATGACCCTAGAGAGATCCATTTGGCATGGAGTCATTCTAATTGCTAAAACTGGTCTCGATACTTGATAATTCATCCCTTAAACCTCTACGAAACACTATTGGGACCTATCATTTCTAAAAACTTGGGTTGAGACCGATTGTTCCATCACAAGACCCTGCCTAAAACTAGAAGGTGCAAGAGTAACAAAGGCACAACTATATAAAAACAAAAAGATCATACACATTCCAAATGGAACATGTAGAGTGTGCACAAAACTTATTAAAAAAGTAGCCCTAAACTATAACAGAGAAATGTGTTACAAGCACTTGGAGGAATTGTAAATATAATATAATATGTACAAGGAAGATACTTCACTTAGTAACAATGTTTGAGATAGATTCCATTGACTAGAATATGCAATTCTTCTCCATCCAAATTTGACAATTGGAAATCAATGTTTGCTTTACATCTTGAGATCATGTAAGGGCCACTCCATATTGCATCAAACTTGGAGTGTCTTCCTAGTTTGGCTCTGTTTGCATCCCATTTCAGGACCAAGTCCCCTTCTTGGAAGGTTTTGTTTTTCTCCTTTCTCAAATCTCATCTTGATTTGAGCTTGGTCTTTCTCTATTGCTTCCATATCCTAATTTCTCAGCTCCTCTAGCTCCATGAGCTCTACATACCTGACTTCCATTTTCTCAAATTCAAACAATTCCTACTATTTGATAAGCTCCAAATCTGGTAACTCTAGGGATATTGGTAGCCTTGCTTCCCTTTCATAGACCAACTTGAAAGGAGAATAACCAATTGACTTTTTAGGAGTGATTCTATCACCGACAAAGCTAATTTCAACTTGGTGTGTCATGTTCTCTTGTTCTCATGTAGATTTCTCCTTATAATATTTAACAAGTTCTTGTTGGTGGACTCAGCTTGGCCATTACCCTGAGGGTAATAATTAGAATATGTGCTCAAATAGATGTTATTTTTCACTACCCATTCAGATATATTTGTCCCAAGAAAATCCAAGGCATTATCTGATATTATAGTGGAAGGAACACCAAACCTTGTCACAATGGCTTCTTAGAAATCCATAATGTTGTTTTCATTTGCTTCCTCAAGTGCAATTACCTATGTCCACTTGGTGAAGTAATCAAGGTGGTTGTAAGGATCCATTTATGACCTAGGCTAGAATTTGGGTTGATCACCCCAATAAAGTCCAAACCCCATTACATGAATGGTTCATTTACAGAGATGGGGTGTAATGGGAGAGCTTCTAGTATCTCTTTACCTGTGAAGAAGGCACACTTGCATTTTTTTGATCCATGAGTGGCAATCATTGAAAAGATTAGGCCAATAATAACCAGCTTTCATGATTCTAAGAGTTGTTGCTTTTGGGAAAATTGGCCACCTGCTTCTCCATCATGAAACTCATGTAATACCCTCTCTATCTAATATGTTTTGATGCATCTTAGGAGGACACCATTCACATCCCTTTTGAACAAAACATTATCTACAAGCACATATGGTATAGTTTGCAGCCTGAAATACCTTCTCTTGGCCTTACTCAAACCTTGAGGGATTTGACATGTTTGAAGGAAGCGTGTTATATCCCGAGTCCAACAAGGAATGGGCACACCACCTCGTTGTTTTTCCCTACTCATATCGCAACACTAAAACAGATCCTTCTTCATTTCTTGACTCCTTATGCTTATTTGAAGATGGTTGCTCACAAATACCCTTACCCCTGACTAGCTTAGTTACCTTAATATCAATGTCATACTCTATGACCTTGGTTATCCAACTAGCTCTTTTCTCATTAAGGTCCTTGTTTAAAATAAATTCTTTCACATTTGCATGTGAAACTAGTAAATGAATTCTATTATTTGACACTAGATGCCTGAATTTCTTTAGACTTCTTATCACAATAAGGACATATTTCTCAATGAATGAATATCTTACCTCATAATCCTCAAGGCCCTGGCTGAAGAATGCAATAGGTTGCTCTAGTCCTTCTTGATTTAGTTGTACTAGTATTGCAGATATTGCATCTGTGCCACCAAAATCATATAGAGTAAAGTCCTTTGAAAAATATGGATTTATGAGGGTTGGGGCTTATGCAATGGCCTACTTTATAGATTCAAAACCTTATTTTCCTTCAGCAGTCCATTTGAAGGCCATGTTATTTTTTAGCATCAATGTTAGTGGCTTGACAATATTAACAAATTTAGGAACAAATCTCCTAAAAAATTTATTATCCCTAAGAAAATTTGGAGAGCCTTCTTGTGACTTGGCAATGGTAGAGCACATAGAGCCTCAACTCTTTTTGGATCAATTTCTAGCCCCTCTTTGGACACAATGTGGCCTAAGATCTTACTCTCGTGTGCCAAGAATATACATTTTTGGGATTCAAGGACACTTTAAATTTTTGCATCTTTTGAACACTTTCCGAGGTGAAAAAGGTGATTTGCTGCATTTTTAGAGAAGACAGTGATATCATCAAGATAAACCAACACCACCTTATTAATCAACCCTTTTTATTCCATATCCATTACTCTATGGAAGGTAGCTCCGAAATTTTATACCCCAAATGGCATCTTCCTATAGGAATATTTGCCCCACTTTTTGGTGAAGGTTATTTTGAACCGATCATCTTTTTCACCATTATCCGATTATAACCCGAGTAGCCATCTAGAATAAGAACCTTTTGGACCCATATACAACTTGCAAGATATGTTCCATGAAAGGGAGTGGAAAATGGTCTTTGAGTGAATCCCTATTTAAATCTCGAAAATCCATGCACAACTTGATTTCTCCATTTCTCTTTCACACTAGCACTAGATTTGCTACCTGGCACTTGAGTGCTTGATCGGAAAAATTATTTTTGCCTCAATGAGCTTGCTCAATTCCTTCTTCATGAGAGGCTTAATGTGAGGATTTACTGGCCTTTGTTTCTATCTAAGAGGTTTGGCTTTTGGGTCCATCTCAATAGTGTGTTGTGCCAACTTTAGATTAAATCCTCTCAAGTCCTCATAACTCCAAGCAAAGACATCTGGGAATTCTTGGCAAAGTTGTATGAAGTCAATTGTTTTCTGTTGAGTGCTCACCTTGCCAATTTGAAGTGTTTTACCTTCTCCCACTAAAATGGACTCTAAATCTTCACCCTTTACTTGAATATTTTCCTTCTCCTTCCGAAATTGGTCATTGGGATTGAAGATTGACTCTAATGTTACCAAGCCTTTTGGTAGCTTGTTAGTCTTCACCGAACTACTTGCTCTCCATATTGTTGCTCTAGCTTGTCTTTGTTCCTAGCTAAGAACTTAGCTTCTTCTAAAAAAAATTATGATCTACTGATCACTTTCAAATACTTGCCAACTTGTATTGTTATCTGGAACAACTGGCCTTACAATCACTTTGATGTGAGGCTGAGTTTGATCCTTCTTGATGTTTTCAACAAAATCAAACACTACCCCAATTGCTATAAGCTTGTCCTCAACATCATTCTTCTTCTTTGGGATGGAATTGATGTTAAAAGCTCCAAATTCTTCGATGAGATCCCATACCAGGTTCATGTAGCTCTTTAAAAGATCATTCTTGGCAAAGATTGAGTCCTCTAACTTGGTTTACAAGTAGCTCACTATCTCTTAAGGCTTGCAAGTTCTTAATACCCTTTTTCCTTACCCAATGTAGCTCATTGATTAATGATTCATACTCGATGTATTATTATAACAATTGAATTGATATCGAAAGTTAAATAGTACTTTATACCTTGAGGTGACACAAGCATTGCTCCTCCTCTAGCACCTTGTCTACTCCTTGAGCCATCAAAGAATAGTTTTCAAACTTCATTATCATCTTTGTCATCTAGTTTAGTGATGCTAGGGAGAGATGTATCTTTTTCCTGTAAGAAATAGATTCCCAACTTAGCTTCTTCCATCTCCTTATATGGATCAAATTCATATATTTTGTTTTCTCATTCATCAAGAGTCGAGTCTAGAATGCCTCCAACCTTGGTATTTGTCTCTAGAGTACTTGGGAAATCTTCCTGATCAAAATCTAATAAATTTTCATTGATTGCTCTTGGTACATATGGCTCAATATGAAATTTTACAATAAGTTCAATTCTGATTGTAGCTTTAGCTCCATATCTTGTTTTGAAGAGCATATGTGACCAATTAGCAGATAAGTAGCCTCCAATTTTAGTGGTGAAATCTCGAGACAAACATAGAGAAAAGAGTGGTGGAAAGTCAATTATTGATACATCTTGCAAGACCGTGACATTGGGGCATGAATGTAGTGTAAGGCTCAATCCTTTGATTACTCCAATTATTCCCATTGTTGTCTGGTCAATTTATACTACTCCTTTTGAGATAGGTTCATACTTAATACCCAACTGATCAGCTATCTACTTGGGCATCACGGAACTACTTGCTCCCGAATCAATCATGTAATTATGTGAAAGATTGCTCCCAATAATTAGAGATATATAGAATGGGAGAGGCTTCATATTTTTACCTTGTTGACCTCCTTAACCTCCCTCTTGCTGAATTGTATTGGTGAGCACCTTCTCTTGATCTCTAGATGACTCATATGATATGAACCAATTTCATGGTTGCTTGCAATAGATATCTTTCGCCCAAGATTGCTAGTGACTCCCACAATTAGATATTCACATTCATTTTCTTCATTTTCTCTATGATGTTAAATGGATAGGAGTTATCTTTTTGCTACCCCTTGTTTGGCACAACCTTCTCTAGCACATGGGCTGCTAAAATTGGTACATGATCTGGTCTAGAAGGTGGTTCGAGCTGATTCTGCACATTTGAAGTTGTACTTGGACTACTAACTCCTTGTAGAGTGACAGAAGGTTAGAATCACTTGGATTGGATGATTTTCCTTCCTCTAAATTCTTCTTCTTAGACCTTGTGTTGGCTACTACACCTTGAGGAGGAGCCTGATTTATTCCGTAGAAATCCTTGACTTGCCAATTCACAAGTGTAGTCTCACTTGGAGGTGCTTCCTGAGTAATCTGTTTGTTGTTTATTTTCTTCTTGATTTTTCTCTTGAGACACACCAACCGTTGTCACCATTAAAGATTGATTCAAAGAACCATTGAAACATTTTTCCTGATTGTGAGGTTTATTACATGGGAAGCACCATTCATACTCTTGTGCCACATTGTTTTGAGTTGGAACTAATGCCCTGACGTGGAGGAAGTATTAGGATTATAAGGCTGAAATTTTCTATTAGTAGAAGGTTTTCCTTGGTTCGATTATCAACTTGATCGGTGGTCTATTGGGCTGATACAAAGGTCTATTGGGTTGGGCTTGAGGCTGATATGATCTGAAATTTTGAGCTTGTTACCTCTTAATTATTACCAACTCATTGCCTAAGTTTTACAATTATTTCATGACCTCCTGGAGTTCATTTGAGTTACTAGAGGAAGAGGTAGAAGCTTCATTAGAATTCTAATTTTTTGGGGTAGGAATGGGAGCTAATGTAGGTTCTTGGCTAGAACTTGGATTTCCCATTTCGGATAAAGAGGCATATGTGGCCTAGGTGCAAGCTTGTCGGCTTGAATCAAATAATTCTCAGCTCTAATAGCTATGGCATAAGCTCAGTAATGTTGCACCCCCTATGGATTATATCATCATAGTTATATCATAATTAAGAGCCTTTAGGAAGTGGAGAAAACCACCTTCAACCGCTGGCCTTTGATGGCAATTAGAATCCTATCCCATGTTCTTTGAAATCTGAAGTTGAAATCAACCATTTGTTTGTTTGGTGCTCTCTTGATTGTGGTTAATTACTCCAATAGAGATAAGTTGTCTTCCTTTTCTCCAAACTGGCCACAAAGAGCTATGCACAATTGATCCCAATTATGAATTGATCCTACTCCTAGGCTTCTAAACCATTGTAAAGCTTTGCCTTTGAAAGAAGAAGCCAACAGTTTCACTGCCACATCCATCTCAACAACCTCATGTATAACACATGACATTTGTAATGTCCTAAATGTGGTCAATGGGAGTTGTGTGGTTCTCCCCAATGAAATATGGGATTTCACTTCCATTGGAATTGGGTTTTGTGCATTGAGAGCAAGTGGGATGCTACCCGTAAAATTGACAAAAGGATTTGGTGGTGGTTGATGAGCCATTCTAATTGGTCTAAGAACTCTAGTTGATTGGATAAAAGGTCTACCAGTGTAGGGGTTGATAATGTTTTATTTGGTGGAGATGGAGATCTTTGAACTCTTCTTCCCCTTCTTCCTTTTCCTGGAGATAGCTATAAATACTCAAAAACACCTTGTTCTCTTTCTCTAGACCTTGTTTGAATCCTTCTCATGAACTTGAACCACTAGCACTGTTGAAATCACTTAAATATGCCCCTTGGAGTCGTTAGATGTGATGTTATAAAACCTCTTAAAGGTTGGAATTTACAACAAGAGTACGCCAATCTTGCAACAATAAAAATGAATACTTCTTTTGGGTCCCACCGAGTGTGCCAAAATTGTTATGTAAAAAAGTAGCACCCTAGGATTTACACATTACAGATCCCTAATTTTGACTAACATGGGATTGTCTCAAGGTGTGGGACCCTTGCAAATGAGACAAACCTCCAGATAAGGATGGTTCCTCTACCTATTCTAATGCTAAAACTACTCCTAGAAAGGGAAATGCAACTATTCTAACACTAACCTAGAATTCCAAGGGACCAGGGAAGAGAGAGATGCATAAAATCAAAGTCCTAAACTAAGGGAGGTGATAGCACCAAGAACAAGGAAGTGAATATATCCTTAGTGAGTGAAGGTGGAGGAAAATTAGGTAAAAGAGGGCAGACATAAGTGTCACAGTCCAAAGAACACATTCAAACCTCCAATTTCATGGAGCACAATGAATTTGAATCCTGTAAAAGAACACAAAGATTCAAAATATACATGTAAGTGTAATGAAATGAAAAGAAGGAAATGCAACTCAAGCTAGGGAGAGAAAATTCATAAAATACCAATTTTATTGCTTAAAATGATGCATAATCCATTACAATATAGGCACAAGGAAAGAATCCTTTACAAAATTCCCAAATTCGAGGCCTGTAACTCACAAAAGTGTTGGAACAATTTTGACAAAGTTCCTTTACATTTCGAATGTCTCCTCTCAAAATGAGGTGAATTTTACAATATATAGAAGAAGATCCTCAAAATTACCTCACCAACCGACAAATTTCATTAAAGAGGTATGAGAAGCCATAAAAATTGGTACTTTACTTACACGGGAGTTCATGGGTGCCATACCTCATTAAACTGGTGGTTGAACAACTTTGTATTGCTTCCATTAATGCTTGGTTCATTCATGCATTCATTCGCCGCATAATTCTTCCCAAGCCACCTAGAGTAAAATTTCTCTGTCAAAAACAGATTTGCATTCTTTTAACCTATCTCTTGTTGTTAACCGGTTGCATTCTTTTAACCTATATTTTTTGTTAACTCTCATTAACATATTTTCTCTGTACCTTACTTCAATCATGGCGCAAACACTTCATTTTTGCTACGGACAATAGCACAAAATTCATTATCAATTAGTAACATCCATACAAATAATACCAGCACCCTTGTTGTCACCAGATTTCTCTTCATCATCACCTTTTTGTAATTGGTGGTGGCACCAAAATGCTACTGGCCATAGCATTTTAAAACCACCGCGGAACCATCTCTATTACCAATTGGGTCCCCGAATTTGCTATCGGCCGGCAGCATGTGTACATGCTACTAGCACCCCTATTCCATTTTCCCTCTATAACCTATCTCGATCCTACTACCGGCCAATAAATATAAAATGCTACCGTCGTTAGAGCATCTTAAAATGCTACCAAAGAAATTTTCATCCACTATTTTTCCCACCAATTGGCTCGAGACCTTTGCCAATGTGTGAGCTACCTTGTAAATCACGTGTTGCATCCATTAACCCCCAACGCTCGGACCTGTTAAGTTGTCCATTTTGTAGGGGTGAAAAAATTGGATAACAAGATCAGCTAGATCTATCTAGATGTCACCATTGAGGCGAGATGATATACTATGCGGTCTAAGAATGGGAGATATTTGGGGACAATTATATGTTATATATATATATATATATATATATATATATATATATATGTATAGTATTTTCATCTTGATTGAGATATCCTAGAGAGTTCTATCATAACCTCTTTGATAAAGGGTGTTAGCAAGAATATTGTAGCGTGAAGCATGTTATGTTAAGGCCTGTTTGTTTTGGTAATTCATATTGTCAGGGAATGTTTTGTCATGGATGAAGGTGTAAATATCATGATACCAAGGGTTATTCAAGACCAAATATTTCACATATCATGGTGGACTTAGGAAAATTGTAAGTCAAAACTAGAAGATGTTCTATGAGAAACTCATTGTGCATTTAATTTGACCAACTCGGAAGAGATCCGATAGTTACCATGGAAACTCGCTAACTTATTTTAGATGCAAGGAACTTGTTCAAATGTGATAAGTTGAAAGTAACCTTTTAGGCTATCAACCATGAGCTTGTAGGGGATCAATTTTTCATCCTTTACTTGATATTCATTGTTGACTTGATTGATGACCAAGAGGGAATCACCGTAAACTATCAATTCCTTGAGATTCTATGAAATAACAAACTTCAAACCGGATATGAGAGATTCATATTCAAAAATGTTGTTGGTGTAGGGGAATCCAATGTAGAAATATTTTGGAATGACATCACCATTGGGCATGGGTAGTAGAATTTCTGCTCCTGGCCTATGGATATTACAAGATCTATTGAAAATAGAATCCAAGAGGGAATTACATCAAGATACAAGAGTTATTCATATGAAAATTCAAAGTGAAGAGGTTCTCGAACCCGTTAGAGGTGTTGTATCAAGCTAATCGATAAGGTTTTGTCCCTTGATGGTATTTTGATTGATAAATTATATGTCAAATTCATTGAGTAAAATAACCCAACTAGACATTCTTCTAGTTAGAATAGGTTTGGATAGTAGATACTTGAGTGGATCTACTTTTGCGATAAGCTTAGTCATATGATTGAGAAAATAATGACATAGCTTGTGAAATGTGAAAGTGATGGCTAAGCATACTTTCTCAACCTGGGAATATTTGAGTTCGTGATCAATCAAGGTCTTATTGAGATAGTAAATAGCTTTTTCTTGTCCTTGATCATTGTGTTGGGCTAACAATGCTCCTATTGCATATTTTATGGTAGATGTATAGAGAAGCATTGGTTTTTATAGAATAGGTGGCATGAGCACTAGAGGATTTGATAGATATTCTTTCAGCTTGGAGAAATAATCTTGACATTCTTGATTCCATTTGAATTGTACATCCTTTTTAGCAACTAATTAAAGTGATGGCACTTGTCTACTAGTTGTGATATGAATCATCTAATGGATTGTATTTTGCCTTAAAGACCTCATAATTGTCTAAGATTTTGAGGAGGAATTTCCATGATTTATTTTACCTTTGAGGGGTCAACTTCAATACCTCTCCATGAAACAATGAACCCCAATAGTTTTCCCGAAGTCACACCAAATACACATTTCTTTGGATTGAGTCTGACCTTGTATTCACGCAACCTTTCAAAGATGTATCTTAAAACTATTGGATGATCAAATCTTGTTTTTTATTTTTCCAATATATCATCTACATAATCTTCCATAATTTCATGTAGCATGTCGTGGAAGATGATTGTCATTTCTCTTTGATAAGTGACACCTACATTTTTAAGGCCAAAAGGTATGACCTTATAACAAAATGTTCCCCATGGCATAGTGAATGTTGTTTTGGGTTGATCCTCTTCAACAATTTTGATTTGATTATAACCATAAAAACCATCCATTAAGGATATTAATTCATGTCATCTTGTATAATCAACGATCATGTAAATATTTGGTAATGGAAGTCATCTTTTGGACATGCTTTGTTTATGTCACAATCTATACTGATTCGATACGCAGGGTTTTCTTGGTAATTGGTACAATGTTTGATATCCACTCTGAATAATTAATTGGTTTGATGAAACCTGCTTACAAGAGTTTATGAAGCTCTACCTTGATGAGTAACACAAATTTTAGGTGAATTTTTTTGAGTTTTTTTATAGGTTTTTCTTCTGGATGAACCACAAGATGATGTACTATAATGGAAGGATCCAACCCTGACATATCCTTATATGTCCATGGAAAGACATCTTGGAACTTAAGAAGGAGATTTATAAATGTTTCTATTTCTAATTTTGTTAGGCTTGTACATAATTGTAAGATCTTAGGATTCTCACTTGTACCAATGTTGATGTTAATGATGTCCTCTACTAGAATTTTTTATGTGTCTTTTCTTAAAAAGATGTTGTAGGTTGATGTAGATCCTCTGTTTGATCGAAGGATATTCCCTCTCTCACTAGCACCTCGTAAAAGGTTTTCACTAGGAGATACGTCCTTTTTCTTTTTATAGTTTTTCTCTTTTTTCATTTGTTACTTATCGATAGTACCTCAATGAGGTTTTCACTATGGGAGATTTTATTTTTTCATTTTTCTTATTTTTCTATTTTTCTTGTTTTTGTGGACTGGGGTACTCAATTTCTTCACCAAAATAAGAATTTACATTTAGGTCGATATTGAATCCATTTTTGTGATCGGAAAGGGTATAGGGTCTCGAGTCCCAAGAACTCTTCGATGGCTTCATTATTTTGAAAGAGATCCATAGATATGTGATTTTGTTGATCCTGACTTATGAGGTGAGGATGTATTAGGTCAAATTCAATGGTATGGATGGAAAGGTCTTCAAATAAAATAGTTTTAGCTAAGTCATCAAAGATGCTATGTGTGGAACTTGTCTCAATGTCTGAGTCAATATCTTCACCACTTTTCAAAGGTTTTAAAACATAGGCCATGGTGATAGATATTTTATGTGCACATGATAGGATCAAGATGACCTTATGTAAACACCCCAAAATTACATACCTAACTCCATCCTAATAGAATTAATTAAATTAATCCTATGTTGTTGTAATACACCCTTTTAGAATTAAATTAATTCTATTAATTAAGTCATATTCTTATCCTCCTTTAGAATTAATTAAATTAATTCTAGGTACACACTCTTACCCCTTTAGAATTAATTAATTTAATTCTATCATGCCTTTGGAATTAATTAAATTAATTCCTACACCCTTTAGCTAATATAATTAAACATTTATTTATTTAAATGATTAATTATCTCCTCATAATTAATAACTAATTAAATTGGTTATTTAATTAATCCTATTTATCTACTCACACTCCACTTCAGCCTACAATGGTGGGGACAGCAATAATGCTTGTGCAACCACTTCTCGGATGAATTCAAAGATCATCATTGCCCCTGCAAAAGCTGCAACAACATAGACTGAATCCTCTTACTATTTCAAGTAATTGTAATTATTATCCTGAAGCCCATTCAAACTAAGATCCACTTCTCATGGCCTTACCCTCAGCTATAAAATGCAAGCCATTCCTTTACAAACTTATCCATGGAAGCTTTGAGCAAATTGTAGCCAAATTCTACCAATTTGACATTTGTATCCTTCTGTTTGAAGCTTGTAACATTTGCATTCATTCTTTGGGTAATTAATCAAGAACACCCACAATCATTCAAATATTAAGACTTTACAAGTCCATGTGCTTCACAATATTCTTGAAGTTTTCAAGAAGGTTGAAACCGAGTTTTCTCTCGTGTTTATTTGCTTACTTATGTTTGTTTGTAGTTTTCATTGCTTACATTCTCGGTGTAATTTTGATGGTTTTCCAAAGTTTTTAGAAAATTTGATGCAAAAAGAGTAGAGGCGTGTTTTTTACACCTGATTTTATTATGGATAAATGATGCTACCAAAAGCATAAAACAATCATGTCAAAAACTCCAATATGAATAGGATTGAACCACACCAAATTTATATGTGAACTAAGATGTGAAAAAATTTCTTGCAATTGGTCTATAACGATAAAGCATAACAAACTAACAAAAGCAAAAGTATTGTCACAATGATGAAAAAATGCAACAAAGATAACACAATATTGATAAATTCATACCTTTATCTACTACCCTAGTGATCATTCCAATCTTATGACTATCACTCCACTTTCTTCCCTTTACATGATTACTAACTCTTCTTAGGGCAAGTCACAAAATTGTTTTTCCTTTGCGATATAACTTTTCCTGAGGAAATTTCTCACATCAATTTGCAAAATGGATCCAACAAGAGTATCTTTTGGAGTATCTAAGCATCACTCCACTCTTTAAGTCTGATCCTATTCCCACACATTTCATAAGTTTAGTGCTTGGGGGCATTACATCTACTTAATCATCATTATGGCACACATTAGGGGCATAGTTAATTGTCTTCTTTTTCAAAGTTATGTTGCATTGTTGATGTTTACTTTTTGGACCAATTACATGTATTATATTATCATCTTGGCTTCTTCATAGCCATGGTGCATACTTTTGTGGCATATATTGGGTTTGTTTTCCTTTTTATCTTTTCTTTTTGTGTGTGTGTGTTTGTTTACATGCATATGGGTTACACATCACGATTCTTTCATAATCATGATGAAAAATCTATTGTGAAACAACAAAATAAGGTTGCTCTAAATGATACTCTCTAAATGGCACTCATGCTACGAGCACAAATTCCTTCCCGTCCTTGTTCAAATCCTTTGTCTTCTTCTTATCAAGAGGTTGTCCACTACTTTTCTATGTCACACATCCACTTGATGGGGCATTACCTTACCACTTATACTCGTTGTTGCATCCAAATGCTTCATTGGGGAAAATCTGAACATCTACCATTTTCCCCGCCATTCGCTCACCAATCTACATATGTCTATTATCTTTAAAATGTTATTACTTCATAATAATACTTTAAAGAGGGGAAAATATAGACACCCCAAAATTACATACCTAATTCCGTCCTAGTAGAATTAATTAAATTAGTTCTATGTTGCTATAATACACCCTTTTAGAATTAAATTAATTTTATTACTTAATTCATATTATTATCCCCCTTTAGAATTAATTAAATTAATTCTAGCTACATACTCCTACCCCTTTAGAATTAATTAATTTAATTCTATCATGCCTTTGGAATTAATTAAATTAATTCCTACACCCTTTAGCTAATATAATTAAACATTTATTTATTTAAATGATTAATTATCTCCTCATAATTAATAACTAATTAAATTGGTTATTTAATTAATCATATTTATATATTCTCACTCCACTTCCGTAAGCTGCGATGGCAAGGCAAAGAATAATGCTTGTCAAGGCAACCACTTCTCGATGAATTCAAAGATTAAAGATGCAACAACACAAACTAAATCCTCTTATAATGTTTGAGGTAATTACAATTATTATCCTGGAAGCCCATTCAAACTAAGATTCACTTCTCATAGCCATACCCTCATCTATAAAATGCAGGGCATTCCTTTACAAACTCATCCCTAGAATCTTTGAGAAAATTGTAGCCAACTTCTACCAATTTGACATTTGCATCCTTATGTTTCAAAGCTCATAGCATTTGCATTCATACTTTAAATAATTAATCAAGAGCACCCACAATCATTCAAATATTAATATTTTACAAGTCCAAGTGCTTCACAATCTTCTTGAGGTTTGCAAGAAGGCTGCAATTGAGGTTTTCTCTATGTTTATTTTCTTACTTCGCTTGTCTGTAGTTTTCATTACTTACACGTTGTTCTTTTTTTTGATCAAGTACTTTACCCTTTCACCGCATGTTTATCATAATTTTATGTATTTACTATATTCGGAGATTCACAACATGTAGCTAGCTAATATTCGTACAATTAAGAGCCCATAGAACCCTTAATGTGTTTTTCATATATATATCCAAACCATTTCTAATGAATTGTACTAAGACTATAAATGGGAGCTTCTTTGAGATGGGTATCATTGGGCTTACCATAGTTGTGCGGAGATAAAGGTAGTTTGCTAATATGAAAGCTATTTTGGAATACATATTCGAAAATACATTTTTCAAGGATCTTAAGCTCGGGTGGAGAAGTTGATGTAGAAGGTTGAAATTTCAACAAGATCTCTCGGATCAATGTAGTTTTCATCTGTGAAAGGAATGATGTAAGGAGATGTAGATATATCCATAGAAGTGAACTAATTTTTGAGCTTATACCTCCCCTCTAAGAGCTTGCAATATTAAAAAAGAGTATATGTGAGTAGGGTAAACTCTTTACCTTGTAAGGGAAATTTATACATTGATGGAAGGTGGAAGGTACAACTTACATAGCGTGAATCCATGGATGACCGAGAAGAGTGTTATAGGAGGTTTCAATGTCTACAACATGACAAAATGTATCCAGTATTTAAGGTCCAACATTTATGTATAATATAATGGTGCATGATGATTGTCTTTCACTATTATCATAACCACGAATAGTGATGATGTTAGTTCCTAGAATCTCTCGATTATGACCAAGGCATCTTAACAAGTTCATGGAAAAAATATTCAAAGCATATCCCTTATCTATAAGCACCTTTTTCATTTCATGATGGAAAATGAATGCTTCGATATATAACGAGTTGTTATTTTGAATGTTTAGATTCAAAAGGTCATGAGGACCAAATGAAAGGATTGGACTACTAGGTGATAAATTTGCAATTAAGGCTTGGAATTGCTGACTATTGATATCCTTAGGAACATGTGCATCCTGAAGTGCATGAGTAAGGATGTATTGAAGTGCAGGTGATGACTTGAGTAATTCCATGAGGATATTTGTGTGAGCATATTCTCTAATTGTTTGAAAATATTATATGAATGAGAAGAATACTTGGAATTAGAGGTATTTGAATCAGTTGTAGGTTGGGGATTAGATATTTGAGGTATAGTTGATGAGGAAGACTATTTGGTTGTAGGTACCCAAAGTTTTTTCTATCACATTTTCACTGCACAAGTAGGAGTATTAATTTTCACAAAGGGCCACGAGTTAGGTATTTGATCAATGAATGAAATAATGGAATTGAACTCAACATTGTTGGAGGATTGACCCTTGTCTTTAGATTTGTCATTCATATCATGTTTTAGAAATTACTCCTTAAACACTTTTAGTTTCTTGTTTGGTGTATTAGTATTTGATTTGTTTTCAATTTCAATATCTCTGCAATCAATTAAATCCTAGATGTAATGACAGATTCTTATACAATGATCGGTAGAATGGCCATTGATACGATGGTACTTATAGTATTCAGTTACTTTGTACCATGTGGGTTTTGGTTTCCCTTATTTGAAGGGTCTTGTGATTAGATATGTTACCATATTAGCACTTGCTAATTGGTGAAGGACACTAGAAATACTTTCTCCAAGAGGTGTGAATTGTCTTCATTTGACTTCACGTGGAGTAGTTTCTTTACTAGAGATTATGATTGGTTAATTGTTTGATTTGTTTTTTTATGGTTGATTTTACATGTGTTTAAACATTGCAAGTATTAGTGATCCCATCATTTACGATGTTTTCATTTTGAATGAAAATTTTGGTTTATCATGATTTTGATGATTGTCTTTATTGGATTGATCTTTTGAAGGAGTTTTGATTAAACCTTTAGAAATGAGAGCCCTTTCGATTTGTGCTCCTTTTTCAATGAATTCTTAAAAATTTGTTAGGTAATGCATTTGTATTTGGAAGGATAATTCCATATTCATGTTTGGAACGAAAATGCTCACAAATTGTTTTTCGTTTCGTAACAAGGAAATTGACTCGTGATTCCTCTCGATCGTTGAAGAAATGAATAATTTGAATTTTTTTAGGCAATACATTTTCGTTTGGAATGATAATCCTAGATTCATGTTTGGAATGAAAATTCTCACCAATTTTTTTTTGGGTTCGAACAAGGAAATCGACTTGTGATTCCTCTCCATCATTGAAGAAATGATGTGAATGTTTCGTTATTCCTTTGCTTTGAGTGTTACGCAAAGGTCCATCATAGTGATTTTTGAATCTAGGTTGAAGGAGAAGTGTTTAACAAACTTCTCTGATAAGTCAACAAAGGTTGTGATTGAGCCTTTTGGAAGGTGTAAAAACCAATCTAAGGCTTGTCCTCCTAGACTTTTTGGGAAAAGATGTAAGAGATATATGTCATTTTAGTCTACATCTTGGCATGCCATGTATAATTCTTTAACATATTTTCTTGGGTCGTGTTTTTCTTTATGCTCGTTGAATTTTGGGGTTTTGAATGATTGAGGAAATGGTATACACAACATTTCTTTTTCAAATGGATAGGGGAAAAGTTCTTCAAAATTGAATTGTTTCATTTGCTTTTGCATTCCCATTATTGTTTCTTTCATGCTTTTTCATTCTTGAGAAAATATGGAGTTTGTGAGAGGGATGTCCACTATTGTTTCTATTTCATGATTAGGTTGGGCCTTTACTTCATTATTTTTGGCAACTTTAGATGCCATACTAGCAAGTTCACTAGTCATTTCCTAAATTTTGGCTAGTAAGGCTTTATTTGATGTATTTGTTGAAGCACTAGATTTTTGTTTGTTTTTTCTAGATTCAAGTTTATCTATGAGATGTTTCAAGTTCTCATCACCAAAATCTAAGGTATATTAGCTCCCATTTCTAGGAGACAAAGAATAAATTGATGTTTGTTTTGTCTTAGAAGTTCATTTATTTACTCTTTTTCTTCTTCTAAGATATCCGATTGTCTAATTTCTTCCTCTTCATCATAATTATATTTGTCAAAAGAATTTTTGTCAATTTTGATAGCTTTTGTTTCAATTTTATACCATTTTGTACTAAAAGGGTAAAATAAGTAGGAGATGATTTGATATTTTGGATAAATCTAATGTAATTTATCTTAATAGGATTGATTTGATTTGAATGAATTGCTTGAATTTAGACATATGTATCCAAATTTTAAGACTTTGATTTGGATTGGATATGCTTGTGCTTTAGATATGTGTATCCAAAATATAATACTTTTATTTGGATTTTGATAGGATGAGTTTGATTGGAAAACTTGTGATTAGATTTGGACAAATTTTGATTTTGAAAATATTAGGATGTGAGTATCCAAGGGATAGGATTTGTAGCTTTTATTTTTTTTTTTTTTTTGATTGGGTTGGATTTGATTGATATAATATGTGGAACACAAACTATTTTAATCTAACAATTCTATACAATAATAGAATTTATTGGCCCCATTTGATAGGATTCCTAAGGATTTGGGATATTCTCTCACCAATGTTTGTCTAAATGAGTACATGCACCAGAAAATTCTAGTTACGGACTTTACCCCTCAATCAATCAAAATGGGGCCATTACCATAGAAAATATTTGGTTTTCCTCATGAATAAAACTATGGAATCGGGATGGGCAAGACCCTTTTCATTGGCCGATCCTCTCAATGTGCCAACTACTTTGGGGTTCCTGTGGTACTCCTCATAATGAGTTTTAGGGCTTATGCCCAAGTACTTTCCACAGTTATGTGGATGGGTATTTACCCTTATTTGAACTTGCAATAAAAATATTTGTATATTTTATTAAGAAAATTTTACTTTTCTTTGATCAAGGAAACCTACATGCAAGGTGTTAATAGTTTGTTTCTTGATTTTGGGAAGATGAATATCCTCTTAAGTGAAGTGGTTATTTATAAGAAAGATTAGTAATTTTCCTACAAACATAATGTTAGAAGAAAATAACAAAAATAGATCTTGGTTGTTTCTTATTCTCAAGATCACTTGAGAGCACAAGAGAAGAGCATATATGGTGTTTGATCAAAACAAAAATGAAAGAATATGAACAAAAACTTAACAAGTTAGCATTGTTTTAAATTGCATATCGAGTCGAAATACACAAAAAATAACAAAGTAATGAGGATGAAAATGCTAAAAATTTAAAAGAAGAAATTAAAACTGAAAACAAAATGCTAGCACATATGAAATTAATGTAAATGCACATTTCAAGAATGGAAATTCATTTTAAATTAACATGAGATGCACCTAAAACATGACACTAAGCATAGCTAGGGAAACACTATAGTGCACAAAGATGAACACAGGATGAAAGTATAGGTAACACAAATGCAAATCCCCTTATTTTAGGGTATCATAGATAGGAACACATTAACATAGGTAATGGTAGCACAAATTAGACCATGGTAACATAAATCTACAAAAAAAAAAAAAAACTAAATGATAAATGCTATTGTATAAATGATAACCGAAATGCACCTTTGGCCACGCTCACATAAGTATATGAATGGAGATGCACTTTATGTGTAATGCTAGCACACAAAGGGGAATGAAGACACGTGTCACCAGTAGAGCACAAAAAAATTAAAACATGGCCAATTTGACTGGTTTTTTTAAATTGCTCACAATTTACTACATGAAAATCCCTAAAATTTGGTTAATGATTCCTAAACAACAATAAGAACACAAAAACAAGGTTAATTTCACCAAAAATGATGAAGAAATGAAAAATATGTGGGTTTTTCCCACTGAGCGTGCTAGAAATGTATACTAAGAAATACTAGACAACGAAAGAAAACAACACAAAAGTGCAAACTTGTTCCTTCTTCATATCTACTTGCAACATCGAATGAGGTTGTTGAAGCTTGGAATGAAGCACCAAGATTTTTGAATCTCTTGATCAAACTATTTGGGGATTCTCCAAAGATGCTCAATGAAGTAGATTTCAGATATAAGTAGAGAAATTGATGATTAGATTTCATTTTTGGATTTGTGATTGATTAGACAATGTAACGACATGTAGAATTGAATGGAAATTTGACAAAATAACAATGCAATTCTCAAAGCTTCCAAATATGATAAATGGAGAGGAATTAGTTCTTATTTATAGATGAGGGATAGAATCCCAAATCCTTGATTTGTGTGATTAATTTGTCTGATATGAAGCTAACTAAAGCATGATTAGATTGTTTAGTTGATTTTTTGATTTTATTTGAGGAGTTGAACTGTTGTTTTGAGCTTGATTGAATGAGTTATCATTGATTTGGAAAATTTGGCATGCCTTTTGAATATTTTTAGCTTTTGTATTGAAATATTAATTCCATGTATTTTGTTTTATTCACCCAAAAAAGTGATGTGACTTTTATCTTAAAGAGATATGCTTTAATTTGGAATGGCATGCTTTATGGGATATGTTTAGTTAACTCAAATGTGTGATTTGATTTAATCTAAACTTTTCTTCTTACATATATTTAATATTTTTTCTTAAATTGACAAGATAATGTTTATAGTGTTTGGCCCCCTTTATTTGAAATAAGTAACTAAGTATATATATGGTTCCCTTGTTTGAATTTCGTAATTGAAAACCGAAAGGTTGACCAAAATTTTTAAAAGGTGACCTAGAATATAAATGGACCCAAAAGAGTAAGAAGAAGAAAGAGAGGGAAATGAGCACCGGGAGGGACAAGAGCACTGGGTGCTTACATCCTAACTAGACACTAGTGTCTAAGGCCATCAAAAGGTAAATCAATTAAGTGTCGGTAGAACTCAAGATGTGCAAGCCAAAAGGATGCTCAGAAATCTCATAAATAGTAAAGTGCAAGAGATAAAGAAACCAAAAGGCCAAAAGGAGTGGTCAACCACTAGTTTTCTTACTTAGGAATCATGATACATTGTACGCTTTAGGACCCGAAATGTACCCAAGTGTATATTTTTGTGTCTACAATTAGTTAATGGGATAGGGGATGAATAATAAGAGTGGTAAGATTAATTAATTAATCCTAGGAATGGGGTATGAGTGTAATAGGGTTCATAACATGAATATTTAATAATTCAAGACATGTATGTGAGTGATAGGAATGATTAGGGAAGTTACGGGACAATGTCATAAAATGCCATTAAAGGTCATAAAATAGCGGAATATATCAAAAGTGGTCGAGAACGGTTGAAAATGGTCATAATGTACTATGAAGTAATTACAAGATGATTTCAAGGTTTAGAATGTGTAATGTGATATTTTAGGGTGTCTACACCATGGTCCGAAAAGTATCTCCTACATTAGATAAACCAAAAGTGTTAGGAAAAAAGGGATAAAATACGTGGAACTATCCCACACGTAATCGTAATAGTAGAAAATAATATGCATAAAATAATATAGATTTGAAAATAAAAGTGCGAGAATAAAAAGAACACAACACAAAAAGACAAGTATTTAACGTGGTTCACCCAATTTGGGCTACATCCACCAAGAATCAATTCCTCATATTTTATTACAAGCCACCTCTTCTCTCAATAAAATACCCAGATCTATTTGGAGGTATACTCAAAAACTCTTTAGAATTCACACTTGAACTCACATGCATTTGCAATGTTACATCAAACCTACCGTAAGCACAAAACCACATAAATAGGAAATTACTTAAGCAGCTTTACAATAATGTGGGTACCAAAACCATGGGCCAAAATCGTCCCATAAACCTTTGTGTCAAAAATCCATCTCATATGAGAAGAGCATGTTTCTCGATATATCGGCACATTTTTGAGGCCAAAAAAATGGATAATGTATAGTACTTTTAATGTACAGTCTTCAACACTTCCACACATGAAAAAGGCTCCACCACATAACAAAAGGAATCTTCCTATGTGCATAGATTCCCCATTTTATAGTGAAGGTTGTATTAAACTAACCCTCTTCTTGTACCAATATTTGATTGTAGCCAGAATATCCATCAAGAAGTGAAAAATGCTCTGAACCTATCACCATTTGTAAGATTTGTTCCATAGAAGGTAATGGGTAGTGGTCCTTCAATGAAGCTTTGTTTAGATCTCTAAATTCAACACATAACCTTATCTCTCCATTCTTTTTCCTTACAGGGACCAAATTTGCAACCCAAGATGAGTGTTTGATAGGAAATATTATGTTAGCCTCTATCAACTTATTCAACTCTTGCTTCATGAGAGGCTCTATCTTTGGGTTTATAGGCCTTTTCTTTTTCCTAACAAGCTTGGCATTTGGATCCAACTCTATAGTGTGTTGTGCTAATTCTAGATTAAAACCTTTAAGATCACCATATTGATCCAAAACTTGTGGATTTTAGGATAAAAGTATAGAATAAAAATTGTTTCATATGTAAACAGAAAAACTATCTCTAATAAGAGATGTATAATACTTAAAACTATCTCTGAAAATATATGTATATCGCTCAAAAGAATTTGATTACAATAGTTATCTCTGTGAGGAGATGTCTATCTACGGGTTAAATCTAATTATATACTACTTTTAGAAATATGAAGAGACATATAGAATAATTTTTAAGGTCACCAATCTTGAGGGAGACAAGGTGATTCACCTTCCATGAATTACATATGCAAAAATTTTGTGAATTATTATTTTTAGACAGCACTACAAAAATTGCAATTTAAGGATTTTATAAGTGGATTTCTAGGGTCAAAATTTTCCAAATAATTTTTATCACACTTTCACCATATTCTACATTTTCTAATCTTTCCGACGCATTTTTAACGAGTCAATCGTAGCTACAATGCAAAATTTGTGCCTCCCGGAAGTTGCCCCACTAGAACTACCACCACTGCGTCATTTTCTGGATCACATATCCCCATGTAAAAATATCATCAAAATCTTGACAAATATAGAAAAGTACATGTATTTCCTCTAAATTACATACCTTTCCAAGCTTAAGGAACTTATCCTCACCAATGATGGTATGTTCATAGTCATCATGTTTAATTTCTCTCCTTTGATCTGATCATTAGTATTGAAGATGGACTCAAGAGTGACCAAACCTTGAGGTAGCTTGTTTGACCTTAACTGGATGATTTGTTCCTCATACTTGATGTTTTGGTTTTTCCTATTTTTTATCTAAGAACTCAAATTCTTCTTTTAGAAAATTTATTATATGTTGGTCATTTTCAAACACTTTCCAATTGGTATTATTATCAGGTACAATTGGCCTTATAACCATCTTAACATGTTTTACTTTTTCCTTTATTATGTCTTCAAGAATGTCAATTAGTGCACCTATAGAAGCTATTTTGTTAGTATATTTTTTCTCCTCCCTACGAATGGATTGCATGTTGAAAGCTTCAAAATCCTTAACGAGGTCCCATACTCTATTCTTATAGGACCTTAACAAGTTGTTTTTAGTTACATTCTGCCCTCTTACCTAATTTACAACCAATTCATTGTCACCAAATACCTGTAATTGTTTTATTCCTTTCCTTCTATCCCATTGGAGACCATGTATAAGGGATTCATATTTAGTTGAATTTTTTGTACAACTGAACTAAAACCTAAGGGTAGAATAGTATTTTTCTTTCATTAGAGACACCAGCATAATACCTCCTCCTACCCCATTTCTATTCCTGGACCCATCAAAGTACATTTTCCAAACACCATCATCTTGCTCATTTGTCTTTACAATATTGGGAATGAAAGAGTCCTCCTCATGTAAATAGTAAGTACCAATACAAACCTCTTCAATGTTTTTATAAGGATCAAATTCATGACTTTCAGTCCCCCATTCATCAAGCAATAAATCAGGTATACCTTCAAGAAGAGTATATGGATCCTTGTCAACTAGTTGATCTTCTTCATCCATGATTATGCAATTGGAATTGATGCCACTTGACACATGAGGTTATATATGGTTATTTGCAATAGGTTCAGACCTTATGGTGACTTTAGTTCCATACCTGGTTCTAAATAACATGTGAGACCAATCTAATGACAAATATCCCCCAATATTGGCTGTGAAATTCCTAAATAGGAACAAAGTAAAGTATGGAGGGAGGTCAATTATAAAAATGTATTAGGGAATTGAGAAATTAGGACATGCATGTAAAGTGAGGCTCAATCCTATGATGAAACCAACAGTCTCTATGGCTATCCCATCTAGTTGTACAACTCCTTTAGAAAGAGGCTCATACTCTATACCAAGCTTGTCAACTATCTGTTTAGGCATGACTGAACTATTGGCTCCTAAATCTATCATGTAGTTATGGACTAAATGGTTTCCAATGATCAATGACACGTAGAAAGTATAGGTTTTTACACTTTTACTTTATTGATCTTCCTTAAGATGAGGTGTGATAAGTACAACTTTTTATTGCCCCCTGGATGACTCATTTGAAAGGCTAAGGTTAGACAAGGTAACTTGTAAGAGATCCTTTTACCCATGGATATAAAAAGACTCCCACATTGAAATATTCACATTGGTTTTCTTCATATGATCAAGAATATTAAATGGGTAAGTACTAACATTTTTTTGTACTTTACCTACAATGGTACCTTCTTGTGTTGATGTTGATAAAGTAGGAGCTTTGGGTTATTCTTAAGCTCTTACAATCTGCTTCTTCTAAATTTATTACACCTTATGAGATATAACAATACAAACATCACCTTAAGGTGTTTGAAAATACTTAATAAAACCTTTATCAACTAGTTTTTCCACTTCTATGGCTCTCTTCTTTGACCTTGTATTGGCTACCACAGAGGTAGAACCCTGATTTTAGCTTTAACTGATTTACTCCACAAAACTCCTCCCCTTTCCAATTGAGAAGTGTAACATCACTCTATATTGGTACTTGAGAATCCTCTTGTTGTGATGGTGTTTCAACTGATGTGCTTTGGGAAATTGAGGCATTTTGTACCATTAGTGCTTGATTGAGGACACCATTTGGACAAGAGGTTTGGTTGTGGGGTTGGTTACAAGGGAAGCACCACTCATAGTCATGTATTAAGTTATTTTGGACAAGAACTATTTCCTTAGAGGTGTTAGCTACATTGGGGTTGTATGATTGAATAGGCTTAGCATTAGTGACTTGGCCTTGGCCTGGAAAACTAGGTTGAAATGGTGGCTTATTAGGCTAGTAGGGTGGATAGTAAGGTTTGTAATTATGATTTTGTTGCCTCTTAAGAGAAACTATTTCATTCCCAAAGGTTTGTAAAAGGATTTTAACTCCTACAAGTCATTATATTGGCTTGGGATAGTATTAATTTTTCTTATAGGTTGACTAATTGGTATTGGAATAGTTGTTATTGTAGGTATTTGAAGTGGCATAGAGGGTTGTACTTCTAGAAATATAGGCATAAGGGGTCTTGGTAAAATCTTTCTATCTTGTATAAGACTATTCTCGCCCTAATGGCTACTTCATATGCATCAAGTAGTGTTCTTCCACCCATAGATTGAATCATCATTGAAATATCACTATTCAATGCTCTTAGATAATATAGAAAATTATATTTAGGAGTAGGCCTTACCAATTAAGGGATATTATCCCATGTTATCTAAAATTTGAAATTAAAATTAATAAAATACTCATGTGGTGCTCTTTTGATAGAGGTCAATTTCTCCACCAAGGACAAGTGATATGATTTGTCTTCAAACTATCTACACAATGCTTCTCCAAGTTGATCCCAAGTGCTAATGGAGTTCACCCTTAATCCCATGTACCACTACAAGGCTTTGCCCTTAAAAGAGGTTGTCAATAATTAGACTACAACATTTTCTTGAGTGACATGATGGACAGAACATATGTTGGCCACATCCTTAATGTGCTTTATAGGGGTAGTTTTATTCTCTCTAGTGAAATATGGAACACTTTTAAGGGTAGACACAGGGATGTCATCATGTTGAGTAAGATTCGGTGGGCTACCACCATTGAAGGGAACAAAAACCAAGTTTCTAAGGATGACCATACTGGGATTTAGACTTGATATGGGGAATTTTAGAGTTAAACTTTGATTACTTTAGATTGATGGATTGTTAGTGTATGACTTAGAACTTAAAATATCTCTTTATCTTTGTTGAATTCAAAGGTAATTCAATAAAATAAAATGGAATATCTCTTATAGTTGATTTGGTTGTAACTTTTGGCATGAAAATTGAAATGATCTACTACTAGGATGTTTGTATACTTTTGGAGTCACCAGATGTTGGATATATGTGTCTAAACACTGAAACTTGCTAAGAATAACATCAAATCTTTAGCAAATCCTCTTATTCTTGTCCCATTGGGCATGCCAAAATTATTTTCATGAAGGAATGCACCCTTTGGGGAGTGGTGTGATGACTCCCCTTCCAACTGACAAAATTGAAACACTCCTAGGCTATGGGTGACCTAAAGTTGGAGTGAGTCTCTAGAGAGGGTTGGTTCCCCTAGTGTAACACCTAAAACTAGATCCTATTCTACCGTATGAACTAGGAAAGGGGGAAAGGGAAGACTGAGAAAAACAAAAAATGGGTGATATATCAAAAATTTTGAGGATATCATACTTGTTTGAGTGACACATATGGATCTAAGGAACTATCACACCTTGCACAACTCACAAATTAACAAAATGCATGAGTGTTTCAGAGAAAGGTTTGTAAGTTATAATCACATAGAGAAGGGGTATAAAATAGGTCTATAAGGGCAATTCGGTAGACTCCACAACTAAATCCTGCAAAACTTTAGTCAAACATAAGTTATGACCTACAAATTAACATGTTACTGCAATAGGGCATGGAATTTAGACTATAAAATTAGGGATAAACAACATCACAAGATAAACATTAGTTTAAAAAAACAAACTTGCACAAATTACTGGTAATGAGAAGGTAAAAATAACTCCTTTATTGATCCAAGAGGTGAAACAAGTACAAAAACTAGTAGGGCTTAGCCATAACTAGCCATAGGTCCCTTCTTTAATGAATAATCTCCTGTATATATAGGAGAAATGAACTATAGAGAGGAAAGAGCATGTAAGAGTTCATAAATGCCAACACTATGACATTAGATAGTTCACAAATTGAAACTAACCATGGATTTAATGTTCTCCAATAGGCCTTGTTGCATGTTCTCTTAACACAAGATTCAACTCTCCTTCATCTTGTCCTTTCATGTTTGACTTCCTCTTCACTCTAACTTGATTTGTACTTTAGAATTTGATTAAAATGATAAAATTGGGGTTTTACTCCAAGTATGGACCTGTAAGGATAAGTTCTATAGTTGTTTAACATGATATTTCGGGCCTTTTTCCATTTACAATCTCACCACTGCTTTAAAGCAAAGAATCATGGAACTGGAGGAACTCTCAGTAGTAATCCCTCTTATTCTTCCAAAGGTTGACTTAACCAATTATTCCTTATGTTCCTCCTAGGTCCAACTTAACTGATTGTTACATTTATTCCTCCTAGGGTCGACTTAACTGATTATGTTTATACTACCCTTCAATCATCTAAATTGGTTATGCAGAGAATTAGCGGAATAAAGGAATAATTATGTCTATTCCTCTAAAATCCAACTTAACCCCAACCAACCAAATTGGTTATGCTGATAACTAGTGGAACAAAGGAAAAATTCCATATGTTCCTCCAAAATATGACTTAACCGATAACCTATTTGATGCATTTTTGTGGAGATACAAGGAACCGGTGGAACTCAGTAGTTCCTCATATTCCTCCAAAGGCTAACTTAACTTTCTTAACTCCCGAATCAGCTATGGTGAATATGCAGAGAACTGGTGAAACTTAAGAATAGTTCCTCTTATTCCTCTAAAGGTCGACTTAATTCATGAATCAGCTATAGCGGATATGCAGAGAACCGGTGGAACTCAGAACAATGCCTCATGTTCTTCCAAAGGCTGACTTAGCTGATTAAGAGGCGTGGGCTATGAACTAACTTTTACAATTTTATTTTGACTATGTTTTGACCTCATGGAAGTGACTTTGCTTGATGAATGATCTCTCAAACTTGAATGATACCATAGTGACTAAAAAAGGGTGACGGCTGCAAGGAGATATGAAGGAAGAATCATGTTTGCACATTGTGATTGTTTTTTCTCATATTTTATATTTTATTTGTATACATTTATGGCACGCGTGATGGGACACCCACAAATTATTTACCATATTTTACAAATCTAACATTATTTTCACGTTCCTCTAAGTTTTTATAGGTCAATGATAAAATTTTAGGTTAATCCATACACACATTTGTGAGAAGTTTACAAAAACTAGACAAGTTAGCTATGTTTTTAACATTTTTTTGTAGGGTATAGGTGATCTACATTTTCGTTTCCTTCAGTACGCTAGCATATCTCGTGCTTTGCACTAATGTGATTTTGTTTGTTTAATTTTTGTAGATCTATGTTACTATTGTAATCCATGTGCTACCATTATATTGGATGTGCTATTGCGATTCTATATGCACTTTTGTAACTCTTATTACACTTCTCCTTCCGTATATTAGATTTCTTCAAATATGCATTTGTGTCTTACACTATGTATTAGCGTTGTTCTAGTTGTGCTAGTGTAGCTAACCTTGTGTGCTTATGTGTATAAGCATTCCATTTTAACATGAATAGATATACATCTCTATTGTATCCTTGCGTCTTCATAAAACTAGTTGAACTAGAGTTCGTCAAAGGTGTATTCGTGTTATCATACATGTGAGTTTCCATAGATAGAAAGTGTGTTTCCATTCTAACTATGTGCATTAGCATTCTCGTGTCAATTTCAAATTTAGTTTCAATTTTACTGAGATCTCTATTTTTATTTCTTTGTTGTTTTCTATACAATTTTGACAACTGTTCTACAGATTCATTTGTAAAAAAATAAAATATCATTTATATTTTTGTTTGTCTCTTATCATTTTCTTTCGTGATCAAAAGTCATGTATGCTCTTCTATTGTACCTTTGGGTTATCTTGAGAGTAAAAATCGATTGAGATCCATTTATTAATCATTATAATAATCACCTTTTTTTTATCAAAATCCATGTATGCTCTTATTTTGTGCCTTTGGGTGATCTTGAGAATCAGAAACTATCGAGATCTTTTGTTGTAAATTTTTATCCTAAATTTTGTTTTACAAGATAAACTATTAATCATTTTTATGTAGGACTGATCCACTTGAAATATCTTTACAAATCAAGCAAAAACTTCTAACTCTTTTTCATGCAAGTTTCCTTTGTCACAAAATTAAAAATTGTTAAAGATCAAGTATAATTTTACTTATGTTTGTCAATTACAAATTTCAAGTTGGAAATAACCTTCCTTTTAATCATTTCATATTTTTATTTGCACTTAGTGATGTGGATTTCATCAACACTTAGATACAACGGTGAGGTGGACTTCACTACCACACACCACTCATATATAATTTCATTGCATAGCTTGAGACCTAGTCTAAAAATAATGGTTGACTCTTTCCTCGCCTTTGTTTCCTACTTCCATGTAAATTTTTCGTGACCATTACAATGACCATATGCCTAAAATAACTATAATAGAAAATTTTGTGGCTTTTAGAAAACACAAACACTAAGAGGGGAGGGGTGAATTAGTGCTTCTTCAAATTTTGGAGAATAATTCAATTTATTTACTTTGTAATGAAGAAACACCAACAACAACAATCAGAAGCAATCAACAAGAGAACACATAGGAAGACAAAATTTAATGTGGGAAACCCTTGAAGGGAGAAAAACCCACTGAAACCAATGCACTATAATGGAAAAATTTTCCAATTAAGGATTACAAAGGTTTCAAATTGTTGAGCACCCACTCAACTTGAAGCACCAACTCCAAAATCAGATCAAGCACCTACTTGACACCTTTTGCAAGCTATAACTTGCATGGAAGCACCTACTCCCAAATTTGCTAAGCACCTACTTAGTCTTTACACAATTTTTGATCACATTCACTTGGTCTAGTTGTTTAATCAAAAAATTTTGATCACTAAATCAACTCATACAATCTCATACACACTCTTCATGCATCTTCCTTCACCTATTTGCACTAGTCTTCATACTTCATCAGCTTATGTCTTCATAAGAAACACTTCATGCACAATTAGGTGTTTATATTTACAAGAGATACATTACCATACACCTCCTCCCATTCAAATACTAATAAATTTTCACCTACTTCATCCTTCAACTCATACAAGGGACATGACATGACATCAACAAAACTTCAATTTTTGCAATCATTCCATCTTGACTAGGTGTCGAGCAAGTACATACCTTACAACAGCTGAAAAACTCTTCAAATACACTATGATGATAACTCTATAAAACTCTTAGTCTCCCTGCACACCTAAAACTTATGACAAGATTCCATTCTGACCTCTATAAACCTCTCGATTTGTAATGGTCAAGCTTGTTTGTCTTCATCTTTGGCAAGGATTCTTTGTCTTGTAGCACATGAGGACTCAATTACAAGTGTTTTGGACATGAAAACACGTTACAAAAACCTCCTTCTTTCTCTATAACTCCTTTACATGCTTCATATCTCGCCATTTCCTTATTAAGACACCATTTTGACTCATATGCATAACTAGGTGCAAGAACTTTACACAATAGTCTTCAACTTGGGTGTAGGAGAAACATTATAAAATTATGTCTTAAAATGCACTCCAGGGAATGAATCTTCAATGAGTCTCTACCATCATCATAAACTTGGGGATCAATAGGTCAAAACATGGAGCCTTTATTTCACTCTTTTTCTTCACAACTTTCCATACACAGTCATGGAGGACCTAAAACCAATCAAAGACATTTTTCATAAAAACTTAATGCATGAGTCTTCAAGACTTCTCAAGGCTTGGATATGGTGGTATGTGATCTCTAGATCACCTTAAAATGACAAGGAGTGGCACTAGCTTCCTTATTCTCTTCATGAAGTACAAATTGGAGTAGGGTACTGACTGATTTACATATACAAGGAGGCATTGTTCATAGGTTGAGAAATTTCACTCACTTATTCATCTATTCATGACTTCAAATCACATTTTAATCAGGTTTTAGATATTTTGAAACTCTCCAACCCATATTTTTTTCATCATCTCAGGGAAAATAGATCAAACAAGCTTGTTTTTTAAGAATCACTCAAGTAGGTTTCAAGATCCAAGAACCAGTCTTGCTTCACCTTGCATCTTACATACCAAAACTCACTTTCATGGAAAACCATTGTATAGACACTTCAAAAATAACATCTACTCCATGATCAACTACTCTTTTACATGGATTGAGTGAATAATATCAAGTTTGCATGTTCATTACGACCTTCTTGATTTTCATAATGAGACAATTTTAGGCCATTAGGACTAATACACAAAATCACTTCACCACAACAAGTTGTGAGATAGAACATGTTGCATTAGACTTATTTCACCTGTTCATGCCCATTTTAGACCTCCATAACATGTCATTTCATAAATAATCTCTCAATCCTAACTGATTGGTTTTGGCTTGTTTAGATTTTAGCAGTAGGTCTTCTTGATTGACATGTTCACTAAAATTTTGCAAAGAACATACTTGTGTATTCTCATGAGAAGTTGGGGAACCTCCAGGATTTCTCCACAATTGATTTTCACTATGAACCTACTGTATTGACTTTACTACCAATTATTTTCAAAATAGAGGCAAAATTTTACCATGCAAACACTCTAGAGGATCAATATTCCACCAACTTATGTTACTATAAGTTCTTTACAAATCCCTGAATGTTCACATTAGCTTTCCCATGTGATTTCATGGTCACAAACTTCATTTTTCCTCCATCCCTACATTGTTATGGTTATGAGAGGGTTTGGAGTGACTTCATTTATTAAGGTTTGTTCATAAAGCACAAACCTTCATTCTTCCTCATTTCAGACTCTAAAATGCACTTGACTTCATGCCCTAACTATGATGAGAAAGTTAGGTCACCATGGAAATATTTTACATACCATGTGTTTCTAAGTTGATGAGTTGGGAGTGCAGAGCTTTTGAAAGATGACCTCTTGAGCAAGGAAAGAGCATTCTAGGAGCATTTGTCCACAAGGCTTTTTTGTCCCAAGTCTCATAAATAGATCTGTATACATCTATGACCTACTTCATTTGTACATGCTAAACTTGTTTATCCTTGAGAAAAATCATGAATAGGACCCCAAACATGCCTCCAATATCTGATACATGACTTGTAGCTTCATATCATCTAAAATGTTTCGACAATGACCCTACACATGCATCATGCTTGTGTTTCCCTTCGATTAAGCTAGATTTGCTTCATACACCCATCCAAGCATACATTAGGTCCTTGAACTAGGCCTAAATGAGCTTGTTTCAACCATGATCCAACATATCTTTCCTTTTTCCATCATGAGAACTCTTGTGTACCTTTGGCACACCATCGAGACACTTGTAGGTCACCTTTTAAGTTCACACCAAGATTTTTCATACACCTAGTTACTTTTTAAGACACCAACCATGCACTAGACCTTGTGAATGCACCATGACTTCTCAAGAAACCACACCAAGACACTCCAAACATGGCATTTGAGATCTAAAGGAGGCACTACCAATCAACCTTCATACTCTTGAAGGTTAACACCTCATCACTCATTCTTTTCCATCAATGCATCATGTCATCAATGATAACACCAATAAGACAAGGTTCAACAATCTCCCCTTTATCATTGATGACAACAAACACCAGAAACTTTGATGGAAGAAATCATACCAACACCCAAGCTCTCTTTTCATGTTTCTCAGGTTTTCTCCCCCTTTGAATCCATGATAAAGGTTCCTTCAGTACATGGCATGCAACAATCATTAACAAGGCATATACTTACCTCTTCAAGCTCCCCTTGGATTAGGCTTGCTATTATCACTCATGGCTTATAATGATGAATGAACTTGTTCACCAATCAACTTCAATTCTCCCCCTGAACATATTCTTCTCAAACTCATACTTTTCACTCTTTTCACATGTCTTCCTTTGATCTTCTCAAGCTTATACCTTGAGCTAGTGAACTAGATCCCCTATTTTGACACTTCTTGAACCTCCTTGGAGTAGATGTGGCACTTGATCTGCTCCCCCTTGATGACTTGAAACATTTAGTGATTTCTTGGGGTAGGAATTACCCCTAATTTTTTCCTTAAATGCTCAAAGGATGCTTTTGGTAGAGGTTTTGTCATGATATCTGCTACCTCCTCCTTGGTTGATACATGTTCAAGCTTGATCCTTTTCTCACTCACTTGTTCCCTTAAGAAATGATACTTGATTGGTATATATTTTGTCTTAGAGTGCAATACATGGGTTCTTGGACACACTTATGGAACTTGTGCTATCATAATACAAAGGAATATGACCATCATTTTCAACTTTGTAGTCTTCTAGAGTTTGCTTCATCCATAACACTTGAGCACAACATAAAGTAGTTCTGCTACATACTCAGCTTCACACTTGGATAGGGCTACAAGAGATTACTTTTACTTAGCCAAGAAACAAGGCACTTACCTACAAAGAATGCTCCTCCACTTGTGCTCTTCATGTCATCAATGTTACCTTCCTAATTTGCATATGTGAAGGCTTTTATCTCAAACTCATTGCCTTTTGGATACCAAATCCCATATTCCATGGTCCCCATGAGATATTGAATATTATCTTGACAAATTGAAGATGGATTTCCCTAGGATCTTCTTGAAATCTTCCAACTAGACCAACTTCTTGCATGAGATCAGGCCTAGATGCAGTTGAATACAATAGGTTTCCTATCATAATTTTGTATGTGGTCTGATTTACTCTTGGTGATATTCATCCTTGTTGAGTTTACATCCTATAACCATTAGAGTACTTACCGGTTTACAATTATCCATTTGAAACCTCTTGATCATTTCCTTTATGTATTTGGTTTGTGATATGAAGATACCTTCTTTGGATTGAATGATTTGCAGTCCTAGGAAGAATGAAAGTTCTCCAAGCATTGACATTTCAAACTCCTTCTTCATGACCTTTGCAAATCCATGTGTCATGGTCTCACTATCTCCTCTAAATATTATATCATCAACATAGACAACAACAAGTAATAGGTGACCTTCTTCCTCTTTTATGTATAGATTTTTGTCAAATACTCCTTTCCTAAATCCTTGATCAACCAAGTACTTATCCAATCTGTTGTACCAAGCCCTAGGGGCTTGCTTGAGCCCATATAATGCTTTCTTCAACCTAAAAACATAGTCCTTTTCCTCTGTGAGTGAAAATCCATCAGGTTGTTTAATGTAGACTTCTTCATTTAGGTTACCATTCAAGAATGTTGACTTTACATCCATTTAGTATACCTTGAATCCTTTGTATGTTGCATATATGCCAAGAAGAGTCTAATGGCCTCCATTCTAGCCATAGGAGAAAATGTTTCATCAAAATACACTCCTTCAACCTAAGCATACCCTTTACAAACAATTCTTTCCTTATTCCTTGTGACTTCACCTTTTTCATTGAGCTTGTTTCTAAATACCCACTTAGTTCCAATGATGTTCTTGTTCTTGGGCCTAGGGACAAGTTCCCAAGTCTCATTTTTCTCTATTTGGTCCAATTCTTCATTCATTACATCAATCCAATTTTGGTCTTTGTTGGCTTCTACAAATTCTTTGGTTCAATATTGGATAGGAGGGAAATGTTATCTTGATATTGAACACTCTTTAATCTTCTTCTTGTTTGTATGCTTGCTTCCTTGTTTCCTATGATCTGATTTGGAGGGTGGTCTCTCTTAACATTTATTGAGGGAGATTTTGTGTCTAATCTTTCTTCATCTTCATCCTCTTCTTCTTGATTACCCTCTACAACTTTATCGTCATCTTGAATTTTATGCTTTGAGGAGTCTCCTTAGGCTGGGATTTGGTCTTTCTTGGATGTGTCTCATCAATTATGAAATTTTTTTCTTTGTACTATCTTTTGTTGGATTTTATTGTAGCATCTATAGTTGAACTTACTAAAGAGTATCCCAAAAGATGCCTTCATCACACCTTGAATCAAACTTTCCAAGGTTGTCTTCATCTCTTTTGATAAAGCACTTACTTCCAAACACTCTTAGGTGTTTAACACTTGCAGGTCTTCCTCTCCAAAGCTCATAAGGATTCTTTTTGTTGTTTATTCTGATTTGGTCTCTATTTAAGATGTACATTGTTGTGTTGACTACCTCCCTCCAATAACCATCTGACAACTTTGACTCATTCAACATGGTTCTTTCCATTTCTTGCATAGTCTATTTTTCCTCTCCACAACCCCATTTTCTGAGGAGTTCTTGCTACTGAGAATTGCCTTCTTATCCCATGAATTTCACAAAATTCATAAATTTCATTTGATCAAAATTCACCTCTTTTATCATATCTTAAGCTCTTGATATTTACATTTTTCTCATTCTCAACTAGAGCTTTGAATGTCTTGAACCTTTCTAATGCTTCTGATTTCTCTTTAAGGAATGTAACCCAAGTCATTCTTGTGAAGTCATCAATCAATAACATAAATTAGCTCTCTCCTTGAATACTTTCAATCCTTGTAGGTCCAACAAGATTAGTATGAATCAGTTTTAGCGGTCTTGTTGTATATTACTCTTTAGATTTAAAGTTTCTTTTGGTTTGTTTACAATGTAGACATGCTTTGCAAAGTGTATTAGCAGGTTTAGTGATCTTGGGCATGTTTCTCACACATCCCTTTGGTTTTCAAAATTTAAGTGTCCTAATATCCTGTGTAAATTCCAACTATCATCCACCTGGCTTGTAAATCATTTCTCCTTGTTAACATCTTTCAAAACATCCATGTCATTCTTGGTCCTTTTATCCTTTTCAACTACCTTTCCCGATTTGTTCTTCCTTATATCACATCCTTTATCATAAAATGCCACATCCCTTGCTTACACATATAACTCACATCAAAAGGTTAATTTTTAGACCCTCTACATCAAAACATTCTCACTATCTTTCCATTGTCAAGACTCAATGTGCCCTTTCCTACAATGTTAGTTGATGTGATATCACCAAATCTTATTGTATGATTTATATGTCATTTTGTAGCTCAGGGAAGCAATTTATCTAACTTGTTAGCACTCAAGATTTGAAGAAGTGGGTAGCACCTTGAAAGGATTTTGATCTAATCCTCACTATTTTAGGTTGTGCCTTTCAACCAAGGTAAGAGAACCTATATTGCAGCCTCTGTTTTGTGAAGGAGGTGGAGATATCCTTATACTATGCATATTGTATGGAGATGGCCTTGGGAAAACATGATCAATTTTCCATTATTCAAACTCAACAGAGTTGTCACTACTAAATGATGGAAATGCTTTCAAGACAAGGCTGAGGCTGCTAGAGACATGGTATGATCCTGATTTGCTTTGTGCATTTTTGTAAATGGATTGTGTTCTTTTGTTGACACACAATGCAATGTAGGGGTAGTATGGGGTAGGATTAGTTATTCTAAATGAAATTTTGGTGGGAGATTTTAGACAAGACTAACCAAAATTTTCCAAATTCTTTGAGGACCTTTGCAAGAAATTTGTAACACCTAAACAACAAAATGCTTCAAAGGGGTTAAGGTACTCCTTCAACTAGGATATGTGCACCAAATGGAGGCCCAGATCTGCACTCTTCCACACAATATTTGATAACCTGCCACAAAATCTTGAAGCAGATGAACCAACAAAGTATCCAGAAATCTCTATTTTATCATGACCTAAGGTGCACCCAAAGGTTTACAAACAATCTCAGAATTCAAGGAAGGTAAAGTGATTTTAAATCTGTTTATCTCTTTATCAGATGAAAGCTCTTCTGAATGTGAGACTACAGATGCCACTAAACTATCAACAAGAAATGAGACCATGTATGATCAAGAGAGATTTTAAACACAAGACTACAACAGGAGCAAGAAACACAAATTGAAAACATTCTGAAACATAAGTGCATGCAAATTTTGCCAAGAGACAACACAAAATAATCCAAAATGACCAAATTTATCAGCAGGGGAATGTTATAAGAACAATCTCAGAGCTTGTTGATGGCTTTACAACTGAAACCAACTCAACATGATACAAATCTGATGCAAAAAGGAATTAGAAATGGTTCTCAGTGGTTTCTCAGAGAATGGGCTTCTTCCCATATTTTCCCATGAAATTCTAAGTTTCTCCAACCTTTTGCATGTCTCAAAACATGCATTATATAACTTTCAATTACATTTGATCCTTCTTTCCCAAGAAAAGAATATGCCCAACATCAAGTTTGTTACAAAATTCCAACATGATTCATGAAAGGACATTTAACAAATTTGCAACAAAAGTTGCCAAGTGTTTCAAAAAGTTGAATCATTCAAATATTCATCATTATCCATCCCGGAGGCACGTTTTTCATCATCCAAGCATGCAATGCCTTTCACTTCATCATTTCATCCTTTTCATTTCCAAAATTTGATTCTGCAACTTTATAATTTGATATTTCACGTGTTTTGATGGATTAGGGAAAAATTTCATTTCAAAAACACCTCAAATCTACAAATTAATCCCTAAAACCATCCCATTGATCTTTAGAAGGCACAAACGACATGAAATTCACCAAAAATTTGATGAAAATGATGCAAAATTCACATTCCAAGTTTCCTTGAGCTCCCATGGCGGCCAAAAACATATAGAAAATGATACAAGCTTCAACTTTAAATCCTCCCCTCACGTGAAAATGTGGATCTTTTTACTTTTTCAATTTTTTTCCACGTGTCAAAATATGATTGGGAATGAATTTCGGCTCACTTTTTTATCACTTTATAACATTTTTGAAAAATGGAAAAATTGACTTTTTCTCCGCCCCTTCCCCTTTGAAATTTGGTGATGACACGTGGCATATGGTGGGTCCCATTGAAACACAGGACAATTCTACACATTTTGACCTCCTTTTGGAAAAAGGAAAATTTTCACTTTTTTTCCCATGGGCCGCACACCCGCTTTTCTCCCTTGACACGTGTCATCTCTCTATCACTAAAAATTCCATGGGCTTATTTCATGTTTTAACCCCTTTTTTTGCCAAGGGAAAATTTTCTTTTTTTTCTTCCTCGCAGGCCCGCGCCTCCCTTTTCCTTTCCTTGGCCACGTGTCCTTCCTGATTGGTTGTCAGGAACTTCACCTCAAATTTGATCCATTTGAAGTTAAAACTTTTTGCAAAAGGACCCCAAAATTTTTTTTTCCCCCATTCTACCCTTTTTTTCACTTCTAAGGCCACGTGTCCACCTATGATTGGCCATTCACCCTGGCCGCTGCCGGCTCCAAATTTTCTTTAACATTTTCTCCTCCAAAAAAGGTAAAAAAATTCAAAAACCTCCACCATCCCATCCCCTCTCCCTTTTGATTTTTGCCACCACGTGTCCACCTCTTGATTATTATGGGGCTACATCTCATTTTTTACCTTTTTTCAAAAGGAAAAATTTCCTAAGTCCCCATCCACCCACTCCCCATTTTTTTTTTCATGAGGACACATGTCCACCCTATGATTGTCATGGGGCTGCTTCAAAATTTCACTTTTTAAAAATTTTCTAAAAAAAGGGAAAAAATTTCTCCTAAGTCCACCATCGCTAGCCCCTCCCTTTTCATCCCTTTACATGTCCACACGTGTCCACTCCATTGTGGACCCACAACCCTTTCCCATTTGTCCCTTTTTTCCCTTTTTTTTAAAAAAAGCAAAAAAATGCCTAAGTTCTCCATCACCTCCCACTTCCTCCCACTTGCCTTCACGTAAGAATGTGACACATGTCCTCCTCCTCCTGAGTTGGGTGGGGAAATTAATTTTTTTCCCAAAGCCAAAAAAATGCTAAGTTTTTTTAAAAAAACTCATGCCAATCCTTGTCCAACCAGAAGTGGCCACATATGAGGAGATGTCATTTGAGCTTAATTTTGATGGGCAAATGACACCCGTATAACCGTAAAAAAAAATGTAGAATTTACCAGAGATGCCCGAATTTGATTTTTTCTTCGTGGGTGAAGGATTTTTTGGTCAAAAAAAAAAGGGAATGATTTTAAAGCAATTTTCAACCATGGGGAAAGGATTTTTTTAGGGAAAATGCAAAAATGAATAAAAACGAGCTCCACAGGCCGGGAAAATGGAAAAAATGATAGAGGCCCATGGATTTGGAAATTTAGGGCACAAAGTAAGGCACACATGTATTTTTCTTTCAAAATGGGGCAAAATAATAAGTTTTGAGCCTTTTAAAGCATTCAATCTGAGAACAAAGTTTTTCACCACCAAAACTGAAGAAAATTTTTAGAGCATGTAAACCAAAGGGGGAAAGATGGGAAAATAATAGAGGATCAAAATGGGCACCAACATCGGCTCCTACTTAGGGGATGGGCACTCCCAATGAGTGCCACAAGAACAATAAGTAGACCAAGTGCCAAAATAATCCATTGGGAAAAGGAGTCATGAGCCAAAATCACCAAAAACTAGCTGAGAACCCGACAAAAATGGCTGCCACACACCAAGGCAAACCACAAACCGACAAAACACCAAAAAAAGAGTGAAAAACCAAACACTATACACTATACAAGTGGTGCATACCTCAAATTTGGGGATTAATCCAAGAAATGCTTCAGATGCCTACCATTAATAGGTAGTTCAAGAAATTCCCCATCTAAATCTTTGAGAAAAAGGTATTCTCACCAATTCTAATATCAATGGAGTAAGGGCCCATCCATAATGCATCAAATTTTCCATGTTTTCCCTTATCTTCATTTCTTGTATCCCCATAACAAAACCAGATCTCCAATATTGAAGGCCCTAGGAGTGACCTTCTTGTCAAACAATCTTTTCAACTTCTCTCTAAATCTGACATGCCTCTGTGGGATGCTCTTCTCTCTTCATCTAGCTCCACAATCTGATTAATCCTTGCTTCATATGGACTGACCTCTTGATCCTCAAGTTGTTGAACAAACTAAAATGAAGATAATTACAGATGTAAGGGCAGCAGAGCTTGAGTTCCATACACCAACTCAAATGGGCTCTTACCAGTAGCTCTCTTGGCTAGTGATTCTATCAACCCAAACTACAAATTTCAGTTGTTCACCCCATTTTCTCTTGTTCAACTCCAAGGTCCTCCTAATGATCTTCAATAAGTTCTTATTGCTGACTCAACTTGTCCATTCCCTTGGGGGTTATAGTTTGAAGAATAAGTCAGATTGGTTCCATACTCCTTGCACATTGCCATCAAAGGTTTAGCTCTAAAACACATGGCATTATCAGCCACAATCTTGACTGGCACACCAAATCTACATATGATATTATTCAACAAGAAGTCCATAACAACTTGGTGTGTTGCTTTCTTGGTGGGGATTGCCTCTACCCACTTGGTGAAGTAATCTGTGGCTACAAGGATCCATTTATGTCCAACACTAGAAGGGTCTAAAATCTCACCAATGAAGTCCATCCCCCACTGTTTGAAAGGAGCTTCAATTGATACAGGCTCAAAAAGGAAGGGAGCCTGAAGCTTTCATTCTTCCAGAGAAATGCTGACAACTTTCACATTTTCTAATCAGCATGGTTGCATCTTTGAAGAGAGTAGGCCACCAATAACCAGCTCTCAAAACTTTGTGTGTTGTAACCCTTCCAAAAAAGTGTCCTCCACAAACTCCCCATGGAAATCAACAATTACTTTGGGAGCTTCATCTTCAGTTACACACTTCAAGAGGACACCTTCAGGGTTCTTCCAAGCCAGCCCAAAGTCAGTGATGATGTATTTTTGAGAAGCCAACTTGAGGGCTCTTTTCTATTTTTATTTAAATGATCAGACAACATAGGTGTCTAGAGGTAAAAGATTATATCCTTGTACCACTCAAACTTACCAATTTCCCAAGAACATCTTCCTTTCTTCTTCTACTTCATTCACTTCCACAGTCTAAGTTGCTCTCTCACCATGAGCTTAGCAAGACCCAAACCTCTTACCAACTTTGTGGTTTGGATGTCCATATCATACTCCTGCAGTTTTTTCACCCATCTACATCTTTTACTTGAGATCTCCATCTCTGATAAGATGTCTTTTACCATGGTGTGGGGAACATAAGCAACAACTTTTGAACTTAAAATATAAGGCCTGAAAACCTTTGTTGCTTTCACCAAGGAAAATGCTTGTTTTTCCATGATTGTATATTTTAACTCAACGAGCTTGTAAAGCCTTGCTAAAGAAGGCAATAGGCCTCTCAGCCCCATCTTCATCCTTTTGGAGCAAAATAGATGCAATAGTATTTTCAAAGCAAAGGAGAAGATTTGGAAAGGCTTTTGTAATTCGGGCTGCCAAGATAGGTGCATGTTTAAGTGCCTCTTTGATTCCTTCAAAATCCTAAATAGCAGCCTCCTCCCACTTGATAACTTGATCTTTCTTTAACATGCATGTGATAGGAAGAGTCAACTCAAAAAATTGACACAAACCTTCTAATGAAATTGATTTTCCCAAAGAAAGATTGGATGCCCTTCTTCATTCTTGGAATTGGCACCTTACTGATTGCTTCTACTCTCTCAGGATCAATCATGACACCAACCTTTGAAACAATATGACCAAGCAGCTTGGCCTTTTGCACCCCAAAGTGACACTTCTTTGATTGAGAGAGATTCCAAATTCTCTACATCTGATCAACATTCTTTCCAAATGTTGCAAGTGATCTTTTCTCTCCTTGAAAATACAGTCACATCATCCTGATAAACTACAATGAAGTCATTTATATAACCAGCAAAAAGCAACATCCATTTCTCTTTGAAAGGTAGCTCCAACATTCATGAGACCAAAAGGCATTCTCACATAAACATATGTTCCCCAAGGAGTGGTAAAGGTAGTTTTAAATCTTTCTACTCCTTGACAACAACCTGATTGTAGCTAGAGAAACCATCCAAGGTGGACAACAATTCAGATCCAGTCACTAACTACAACATGTTCTCCATGTTTGGAAAAGGATAATTGTCTTTCAATGAAGCTCTATTCAGATTTCTAAAGTCTACACAAAGTCTGATATCTCCATTCTTCTTTCTGACTGGCACAAGGTTTGCAACCCAAGATGAATACCTTGTGGGCTGAATGATCCCTCCCTCCTTCAGTTTCTTCAATTCATCTTGCATTTTCATGGAGAGGAGTGGATTAATTGGCCTTTTCTTCTATCTGAATGGTTTGGCATTTTTCTCAAGAGGGATCTCATGCTGAAATAAGTCTTCTCTATATGCTTTCAGCTCTGAATATGACCAGGCAAGGCAGTCTTGATATTGTTTCAACAATTGAGGTAGGACTATTTTTCTTCCTTGTTTAAACTACTTGCCCAACCAAAATTTCTTGGTTTTTCCTTTGTTCCCAAGTCATGCTCTTCCACATCCCTTGAGGTAGACATATATGTTTCTATTGATGATGCAATCAACATTGCTAAAATTTGACTCAAGAGCAACAAGACCTCTAGGAATGGTGTTAGTTTTCAATTGGATAATATCTTTTCCAAACAAAGTCTCTCTTCCTTCAGTCACACACACCATTGGTTCCCAATCAATATGCTGATCTACAAACTCACCTTGATTTTGTAAGAACCTTTTCACTTGAGCATCATCATCAAACACTTGCCAATGCTTGATGTTGTCAGGACAATGCCTAGTTAACACTTCAACATTGTACTCACAATAAGGTGAAATGGTGCAATCTCCAAATCTTGACCCCAACACTTACCAACTTGTCAGCAGTAACATTCAAACTTCTATCATGGTGCACAATATTGAAGGAATCAAACATCTCAATTAGATCCCAAACTACATGCTTATACTTGCTTCATCCGCTGATTTTTTGTAGCATACAATTTTCTTATTTGTTTGACAACTAGCTCTGAATCTCCCTTTGCAATGATGTCCTTGACACCATACTTCCATGCAATTCTCAGACCCAACAACAAGGCTTCATACTCAGCAATGTTGTTAGTACATTCAAAATTAAGCTTGAAGGAAAAAACAAATTCTTCCAAGCTAGGAGAAATCAGAATTACACCAGCACCATTTCCAAATTTGGAGCAAGCTCCATCAAATAGCAAGGTCCAAGGAGAACATACCTATTCAAGGCACTTTGACTGATCCATTTTGTGTTCTTTTCCATCAAAAAACCAATAAAATTATCAACATCAACATCAACAAATAATACTTCATAAGAAGCATTGTTTGGGTCCTCAATTAGATGCAACATTTTCTTTTCTCCATAGAGCTTGACAAGGCTTCCTCTCAATGGGAATGGTGGAAAAATACATATCCATTTGGACACTCCCTCCAACACTTGCAGCCCACTTTCTTGACAATAACATACCCCATTTGGCAGGGCAATCAACAATCACAACATCCAATTTTAAATTCCTCCCGGATAAGATGCAAGCTGCACTACCAAACCCTTCACACAACCAACAACCGACAACTTCTCTTGAGTCCATGGTAGTACATTTTCCATAGGCTATTGTCACTTTGATATCCAACTCATTCATGACTTCTAGAGGCATGACATTACATGATGCACCGAATCAAACATACAATTGTGAAGTAGCCTATCCTTTATGATCAAAGTTGTGAAGAATGGATCAACATTCAATTGGGAATCAACCAAGGATGTCCCCAAATATACCTCAGGTGTCTCTCCAAGATCCTCTACTACTGGTGGTGGTGTTTCAAGGTCAACAATGATTTGAGGAGGAGTTTCAACAACATTTACATTTCTGCCTGGAGTAGTCTTCTCCTCCTTTCAACCCCAAGTACTCAAATGCTCTCTTCTTATGCTCAGAATCTAAGCAACTCAATGATTGGAACACTCACTTTGATTTGGCTCAATACTTGGGCTATGTCATAGGGAACACTCTTTGGCAAAAAAACATTGGAAGGGAGACAAGAAGATTCATTTGATGGCAAGGGATTCTTGGCAGCTTGGGCATGAGGAGGACTGTAATTTTTGCTTGGGACAACAGAGCTTTTGGCAAGTGTTTCTCTCCTAGGAGCTTCTTTTGGAATGCTTGTGAGCAAGGGTGTTTTAGGTTTGGCTTGAGGCCCAACTCCTTTAACAACTTTTCTTCTAGTGTTATAATCTTTCTCTTGAGCTACAACAACATTCATCAACAATTGTCTATCTTCCTCCAAAGGAATACCACCATCATACTTCTTAATCATCAAAGCTCTTAAGTATTCAAAGTCATTGTTAGGAATTTCAAAATCTTGCACTACATCAACTTCAAGAGTATGAGGGGGAAGGAAAACTTGTACCCATTTGATGCAATCCCAAAAAGTTGCAGCTATTGTCCTTGCACTTATCACTTCAGTAGATGTTTCTCCTCCTTGTGGACTTGAAGAACAACCCATCATGCAAATATCATCATCAGTACCATCATCATTATTAGCTTCACCTTCTTGCTGGTCCACTTCACATGGAGGATGGGGTAAAAAACACCTATCACACCAATCAATATCAATAACTTCTTCAACAACAACAACCCTAGTAGTTAGGGGATCAGGTAACACTCTTCCTTCACGTGCTTGAGGATGTCTATTTGCAGACCCCATGGGTCCTTTTCCTCTATCATCTACCCTTTGATCACCTCTAGGATGATTGGAAAATCTGTCATGGTTTTGTGCTCTTGGCTGACCTTGTGAAGTTTTCCCAATTCCTTTCTCAACTCTTGCCAACTTATATGAGATTTCTTTGACAACCCCTACCAAAGTTTTCACAACCTCCTCTAAATCAGCACCCTTGCTAGCTTGAGGTTTTTCAGGGTTTATCAACTTTACACCATCTCTCTTGAGAGGTTTCCCAATTGCTTTGATATTGTTTTCAATTTGAAGTGCCATGGTGAAAGCTTGTCTTAGATTGGTAGGGTTCTTGTCTCTTAGGTAATAGGCTGCCTTTTTATCAAATGCATCTACATATTTGATTAAACAAGACTCATCACAAGGCCTCAAACTAATAGGAAGCCTTCTCAAAGTTTTGTTAAACCTTGTGTTAAAGTCATGGACTGATTCATTGGGGTTCTTCTTGATATTCTCAAACTCAGAACAAGAGAAATCTAGGATCAGTCTTGTCACCATATTGCAACCTAAATGCATTCTTCATCTCAGTCCAAGAATCAATTGAATTATCAGGCAGAGCCTTGTACCAATCCCTAGCATCCTCTTCTAGTGTATGAATGAACAATTTAATATACACATCTTCAAACTCTATCTCAAAATCTTCCATCATGTTAACAAAAAGTTTGAGATGTTGATCACCAGTTATTGCATTGTTACCTTGGAATTTTGGCAATCTATTTCTGACATCTTGTGGGACAACATTTGGGTAACCATCCATTCCTCTAAAGTCTATAGGACCAAAGGTGTTAACAACAAATGGAGGTCTAGGCTGAGCCATATTGTTTGGTGGAGGTGATCTTGGGGGTGACACAAGCTGATGAGGAGTGCAAGGTCTTTGGGGCTCAAGAATGTGATTCACAAGACTGGTATTCTCTAAGTGCTGATTTTCTTGGAAAGTTTTATTTGAATTGAAACACAGAGGTGCAGATTGAGAAGGAACTTACCCAGTACAACAAAAGGACCTTCACTAGCTGAGGCAAACAAGTTTATGAGAGGATTGCTTGAATCAAATCACTTGAAGAAGAGTGATAATCCTCTACCAAAGGCTGATCTCTCTCACCAATGGATATATCTTTTCCTGATGTCTGACCTTTAACAACCTTCCAAACTCTTCTCCCTTCCAACTCTGAGTTTCTTGAATCTGAAACAACTTCTTAGCAGAGTCTCTAATGAAGAGAGATCTTCTTCCTTCCAATTTTGCAGAGATTAGCAACACAAAAAAAAATGACAAAAAGGTTAAGACACTAGTATTTATCAAGATCAAAACAACATGGAGTCACCACTAAGGAATTTCACCCTAGTTGTGTAAATGCACTAAAATACTCTGTCAAATATCTATCAACACTGAAAATCTTGCCAAAACTTTATAGATCAGACCTTCCTTTCTTTGAATTTATCAATCACAAATGCAAATGAAGTGCAACAACTACTAGAAACTGATAAAATTTAGGTAGAACTTATATCTTCACTTAATCCTTACAAATCTGATTATAAAATGATGCTTCAACAATGTATTTGCATGCAAAATTTGCAAGGGACTTTACCAGGGTTTGATATGCATTCAAATATCTCAAATATGTATGCACATGGATCAGATTGAACTAAGAGAATATCAAACTTAGAACTCTACTCTTCATTCCAATCTTATAAATCTGATCAGAAGATGATACTCAGATTTGTAATTGCACATAAATCACACAAGAAGTATTACCAGGATCTAAATAAGTATATAATGTCCATGTCCCCGAAATGAATTACCAAATGTTCATTGATCTAAATATGGACTAAAATGAATCATCAATCTCAATAAAATTATTTCCAGAATTCAAAACAAGTCCCCAAAATGGCCATTTGGGTGTTGGTACCCATTTAATCTCCTTCACAACTTGAGCAACATCATGGATTTTACAAGACACTCAAAGGTAGATAAATGATTTATATGTCATTTTGTAGCCAGGAAGCAATTTATCTGACTTGTTAGCACTCAAGTTTTAAGAAGTGGGTAGCACCTTGAAAGGATTTTGATCTAATCCTCACTATTTTAGGTTGTGCCTTTCAACCAAGGTAAGAGAACCTATATTGCAGCCTCTGTTTTGTGAAGGAGGTGGAGATATCCTTATACTGTGCATATTGTATGGAGATGGCCTTGGGAAAACATGATCAATTTTCCATTATTCAAACTCAACAGAGTTGTCACTACTAAATGATGGAAATGCTTTCAAGACAAGGCTGAGGCTGCTAGAGACATGGTATGATCCTGATTTGCTTTGTGCATTTTTGTAAATGGATTGTGTTCTTTTGTTGACACACAATGCAATGCAGGGGTAGTATGGGGTAGGATTAGTTATTCTGAATGAAATTTTTGGTGGGAGATTTTAGACAAGACTAACCAAGAATTTTCCAAATTCTTTGAGGACCTTTGCAAGAAATTTGTAAGACCCACACAATAGAATGCTTCAAAAGGGTTGAGATACTCCTTCAACCAGGATATGTGCACCAAATGGAGGCCCAGATCTACACTCTTCCACACAATATTTGATAACCTGCCACAAAATATTGAAGCAGATGAACCAACAAAGCATCCAGAAATCTCTATTTTATCATGACCTAAGGTGCACCCAAAGGTTTACAAACAATCTCTAAATTCAAGGAAGGTAAAGTGATTTTAAATTTTTTTATCTCTTTATCAGATGAAAGCTCTTCTGAATGTGAGACTGCATGCCACTAAACTATCAACAAGAAATGAGACCATGTATGATCAAGAGAGTTTTAAAACACAAGACTACAATAGGAGCAAGAAACAAAAATTGAAAACATTCTGGAACATAAGTGCATGCAAATTTTTCCAAGAGACAACACAAAATAATCCAGAAATGATCAAATTTATCAGCAGGGAATGTTATAAGAACAATCTCAGAGCTTGTTGATGGCTTTACAACTGAAACCAACTCAACATGATACAAATCTGATGCAAAAGGAATTAGAAATGGTTCTCAGGTGGTTTCTCAGAGAATGGGCTTCTTCCCATTTTTCCCATGAAATTCTAAGTTTCTCCAACCTTTTGCATGTCTCAAAACATGCATTATATAACTTTCAATTACATTTGATCCTTCTCTCCCAAGAAAATAATATGCCAAGGGATCAAGTTTGTTACAAAATTCCCTCATGATTCACTAAAAATGACATTTAACAAATTTGCAACAAAAATTGCCAAGTGTTTTCAAAGGTTGAATCATTACAAATATTCATCATTATCCATCCTGGAGGCACATTTTTTCATTATCAAGCATGCATGAAACACCTTTCACTCATCATTTCACCTTTTCACCTTTCTAAATTACCTCTCAGTAACTTTCAAATTTGACATTTCACATGTTTTCGATGATTAGGGAAAATTTTTGTTTCAAAAACATCTCAAATCTACAAATTAATCCATAAAACCACTGATCCCATTGATCCTTTGCAAGGCACAAAGGACATGGAATTCACCAAAAATTTGATGAAAATGATGCAAAATTCCAAGTTTCCACAGCTCCCATGGAGGTGGCAAATGGTGCAACATACAAAACCGTGAAAAAATCCTAGTATACGTGGAAAATGTGGATCAAATATAAGCTTGGGTTTCTTTTCAAATGGGCCCTCCACGTGTCAAAATATGATTGGGAATGAATTGGGGCTCACTTTTATCATTTTTTAACATTTTGAAAATTTGGAAAAAATTTGATCTTTCCTCCGCCTCCTTCCACCCTTGAATTTGTGATGACACAATATGGTGGGTCCCATTGAAATCATGCTGGACAATTCTGATATTTTTGACCTTTTTTGAAAATTTGGAAAATTTTTCACTTTTTTCCCCATGGGCCCGCACACCCGATTTCTCCCCTTGACACGTGTCATGCTCTCTATTCATGGGGCCATGTCTCTTTTTCCATGTTTACCCCTTTTTCACAAAAATTGAAAACTTTCAAAACTCACTTCCGTAGGCCCACACTCTCCTTTGACTTTCAAAATTGCCACGTGTCATACCTTGATTGGTTCTGGGAACTTTCGCCTTCAAATTTTTACTTTAAGTCTCCATTTGAAGTTAAAACTTCAAAGTGAAAAATTTTCCCCGCCATTCTCAAGCGTTTTCAAGGCCACATGTCCACGTGTGTCCATCGCTGATTGGCCATGGGGCCGATGCTTCAAAATCACTTTTTAACTTTTTTCTGCAAAGGCAAAAAATCTTCAAAAGTTCCGCCATCTGCCCGCTTCCCCTTTGACCCTTCAAAATTGGCCACGTGTCCTCCTCTGATTGGAGCGGGCTTCATCTCATTTTTTGAACCTTTGAAAATTTGAGCTAAAAAATCTTCAAAGTCCTCAAGAAATCGGCCCCCCTCCATTTTTTATTTTTTGATGGACACGTGTCCACTTGTGATTGGCCACGAGGTTGTGCTCCAAAATTTCACCTTATCTTTTTCTTCCAAAAGGGAAAAAATTCAAAACCTCCTCTCCGACCCGCACTCTCCTCCGTGCTCGCCACGTGTCCACCCCCACTCCATTGTGGACCCATGGCCCTTTCCTCACCTTTTTCCCTTTCACCAAAAAGGAAAAAAATTCCTAAGTTCTCTTCCGCCTCCCCTCGCCTTCGCGTGAGAATGTGACACGTGTCCTCCTCTGACTTGCAGGGTTGGGGAAATTTGTGAATTTTTGCCCAAAGCCAAAAAATGCTAAGTTTTTCAAACAGACCCACCAATCCTTGTCCAACCAGAAGTGGCCACGTATGAGGCATCATTTGAGCTTAATTTTGACGGGCAAATGACACCCGTATAAATCGTAAAAAGTAATTTACCAGAGATGCCCGAATTTGATTTTTTCTTCGTGGGTGAAGGATTTTTGGTCAAAAACAAAGGGAATGCATTTTAAAGCAATTTTCGACCATGGCAAAGGATTTTTGAGGGAAAAAATGCAAAAATGAACAAACACAAGCTCCACAGCCAGGAAAATGGAAAAAATGATAGAGGCCCATGGATTTGGAAATTTAGGGCACAAAGTAAGGCACACATGTATTTTTCCTTCAAAATGGGGAAAAATAATAAGTTTATGAGCTTTTGAAAGCATTCAATCTAGAGAACAAAGTTTGTAGACCACCAAGTTTGAAGAAAAATGTTTTAGAGCATGCAAACCAATTGGGAAAATAACAGAGGATCAAAATAGCACCAATAAAATCTTTATGTCAAACATATTACAATGGAAAGAGTGAGTGTACCTTATTGCATGATGTTTTCTTGAGCTTGACCTTTTCTTGACATTATTAATAGTAACATTCCTTGCTTTGGGTGGTTCTTGAGTGATCTTATCATCCTTATTTCTATTTTTCTTCTCATCCTTGTGATCTTCCTTGAACCCTATTCAAGTCTTATCATTTGAGGACCTCTAACTGCTTAGAATATCTTCTAGATCACTTGAAATCTTGTTAAATATTTGATAGGTTCTTAGTTTTCTTGAGGTCTAATCTAATTCATTTTTAGGATCTTCATCTTTTTTAGTTTTAGATGTTCTTCCTCCTTAGCTTTGAAAGATGTTGTAATTACCTCTACCTGTGCTTCAAGTTCCTTGATTTCATCTTCATGTTATATATCATTCTTGTTTTGTTTCTTTTCAAGAAGACTAATTTTCTCTTCATAATCCTTCAATACAAACTTCAACTTTTGGTTCTTCCTCCTTTGGTGTTTTAATTATTGAAGGGAACCAATCAGCTCACTTTAAGGTTAACTTCAAGCATAGTCTTCATCCGAATGTCCATCTTCACTAGGATACTTACCTTTTGAGCTACTTGCAGAGATTGTTTCCATGGCCATGAATAAGGTTTTAGCCTGAGTTCCTTCTTCTTCACTTTCAAACTTGTTAGAGTCACTTGAGTCAAATGAGCTTATTTCCTCTTTGGTATAGAAGTTCCTTTTGTTCTTGAAGAATCTTTTCTTGCCTTCATGTTTCTTGAATTTCTTCTTGTGCTTATGAGAAGTATTGTCTTCTTCAGCATGCTCATTTTGATCTTCCTTGATCTTATTGGTACTTTTGGATGCAAATTGACCCACTTGACCACAATTAAAGCACTTGAAGGGTAGTTTTCCCTTGTATTTTCCTGACCCTCTCTTTAACCTCCTAATAAATATAGATTCTATTTTCTCATCATCCTCCTCCATGTCAGATTCAACTTTAATTTTCTTTTCTTGAGGTTCCTTATCAACTTTGAATGTAGCCTCCTTTTTTATTGGTTTTTCTCCATGAGTCCTCATCTCATAAGCAGTTAGGATACCATGAATTTCATCCACCTTTACAAGAGTCAAGTAATTTTCTTCTTCCACACTGGGACCTTGGAATCATACCTAGGTGTTAAGGATATTAACACATTTTGAACAACCATTATTTCCTCCACCTTTTCTCCTAGTCCTCTGATGAGATTTATCACTTCATCAATTCTCTATAAGTAGGATGCAATACTTTCATCTTATTTCATTTTCATGCTTTCAAATTGACTATGGTAGGTCTGTGACTTGGCTTGTTTAAAAAAATTTTCTCCTTCATAGATGATATTTAATTTTTCCCAAATTTCTTTGGTTGTAGTATAGCACATGACTTTAAGAAATTCTTCTTTTGACATTCCACACAAGATTGCATTCATTTCCTTTTAGTTATTCTCACTAGATATCTTGCATATTGAATCTATTGGATGTGTGGTTTGAATGGTGTAACCATCAAATATCTGATTGGCATATGTCAAATCCTAGAGACATTAGATAGGTATTTATCCTAACCCTCCAAAAATCATAATTGGATCCATTGAAGAGAGGTTCCTTAGAAGTAGAGAAACCACTTTGAGTTTGATTGTTGGTGATGCTTGTGTTACTTGGATCTCTTTTGAGTTGTTAATCCCATGTAAGAAGGGCCTAGATCTTATACCAATTGTTGTAAAACATAAGAAATCGAGGGAAGGTGTGAATCGTCCTTAAAATTTTGGAGAATAATTCAATTGATTTACTTTGTCATCAAGAAACAACAACAATCAAAGCAATCAACAAGAGAACACATAAGAAGACAAAATTTAATGTGGGAAATCCTTGAAGAGATAAAAACCCACTAAAACAAATGCACTATAATGGAAAACATGTCCAATGAAGGATTATAATGGTTTAAAATTGTTGAGAACCCACTCAACTTGAAGCTCAAACTCCAAAATTTGATTAATCACCTACTTGACACCTTTTGCAAGCTACAACTTGCATGGAAGCAACTACTCCCAAATTTGCTAAGCACCTACTTAGCATTTAAATAATTTTTTATCACATTCACTTGGTCTAGTTTCTTAATCAACAAATTTGTGATCACTAAATCAGCTCATGCAATCTCATACACACTCTTCATGCATCTTCATTCACCTATTTTCACTTTGGTCTTCATACTTCATCAGCTCTATCTTCATCAAAGAACACTTCATGCACAATTAGGTATTTATATGTACATTAGATAAATTACCATACACCTCTTCCCCTTCAACTACTGATCAGGGATCATTTTTAAAAGTTCCCTAAACATCCCTAAATGGTGTCAGTGTAGAAAATCATTTTGAGAGCTTTCCATCGACTGTAAGAACGCGACAAACGGACATCGGGAGCTCTAGATATGTTCGGTCAAAGTTCAATCAACAGAAAGTCAACTCTGGTCAACTAGTCAATATTGGACCAATGGCACTACGACACATGGCGAAAAGGCAAAAGGGAGTTGTTTGTTGGTTTTCAATCACCGGTCTTCGACGAGCATAAAAATGGTGCACGGGAACAAGAGGCTCAACTTTTATTACGGAGGGGAGCCCGGCCGCCGTGTGGACTATGGTATTATCGCCGATGTGGTGGGTCCACAAGCCACCACGTGGCTTGCCACCACTCGTCGAATTCACTCGATTTGCCTATTGGGAGACGACAAGTGGAATATATGCTATTTACCGAGTTAATTATTTCTATGCCACATTGTATGGGTTGAAATTATATTATCTTGGTAAGTCCACTTTCCAAATGCCACATATATATATTAATGTTTAAACATTAGTATAAACCGCCACATGCTTTTGCCATACGTGGAAGCTTCCACATGGAGGAGGATGAAGCGGTGGTAGGGGCTAGGCCCATGCGTGGAATGTTCCACGTGAAGAATGGTGAGAGTAAGGTTTAATAAACCTTACCCAAATATAAGTGGCACCAAATGTGGGATATTACACCCACATCAACATGCAAACCGCCCACTTCATTTAATCTACCACTATGGGATTTTTATCCCTTATAAAATGCTATGCCGCCCTATTTGGGATTTAATCCCATTAACTATGCTACGGGCTATGGTATTTTTAGCCAAGGATAATATGCAATGCATTTTTTAAGGGCCCTATTTTTTGTATAAATAGGGAACCCATTTCTTTGTAATGGACACACACCCGTGCAACGGACACACACAAAAATACAGAGAAGCTCATTCCTAGAGCGCTAGAGGCGAAGTCCAAGCCAAGAGGAGAATGAGAAATTGTTGTTGTGTGAAGACCTAAATTATTTAGGCATTATTATTTTTATTATTATTGACCTATTATTTGTTAGGCAATAATAAATTAAATATTTGTGGCTAGGAGTTATTCAAACTACCTAGTCGGCCCATAGCGCCACACCAATTACTTGCAAATCCTGGATTATTGACCGGAGTGCTAGCGTCGCATTGATAGCATTGAGAAGGCCGATCGAAGCCAAAGGAGATTGTATGCTAGGAAGGTGGAAGTCGGGTGCTATTTTTCACCCTTGTCGTCCGAAGGTCTGGTTATTCTTCTAAGCAAGTTTAAATAGTTTCCATTAGGTTTTCTTGTGAAAGTACTATTGTAACTTACAAGTTTTGACTAGTGGAATGGTTCGACCATGAGCTCGAAGACGTAGGCAATTGCCAAACTCCGTAATCAATCTTTGTGCAATTGTCTTTAATTGCTTGCATTATTTTTAAATTGATTACTTAAAAGGAGTAAATTGTCGGCAAATAATTAAAGCCTACAAGGGTCCGAGATCAGGTAGTAATAATCGATTATTTTCGGATCAACTACTAATAACTATTCACCTACTTCATTCTTCAACTTATACAAGGGACATGAAATGACATCAACAAAACTACCATTTTTGCAATCATTACATTTGACTAGGTGTCAAAGAAAGTACCAACATTACAACATCTAAAAAAACACTTTAATTACCTATGGGAAACTATATAACACTCTTAGTCTCCTCTGCGCACCTTAAACTTATGACAAGATTCCATTCTTACCTCTCTGTATACCTCTTATTTGTAACAATCGAACTTGTTTGTCTTCATATTTGGAGAGGATTCTTTATCTTGTAGCACATGAGGACTCAATGACAAGTGTTTTGGACATTCAAACATGTTTAAAAAAACTCCTTATTTCTCTATAACTCCTTGGCATGTTTAATATATTTCCATTTCCTTGTCAAGACACCATTTGGACTCACATGCACAACTAGGTGCAAGTGCTTTACACAATAGTCTTCAACTTAGGTGTAGGAGAAACCTTATAAACTTATGTCTTGAAATGCACTCATGAGGATTGAGTCTTAAAAGATTCTACACCATTTTCATAAGCTTGGGGATCAACGAGTCAAATCATGGAGCCTTAATTTCACTCTTCTTCTTCACAACTTTCCATACACATTCATGGAGGACCTAAAACTCGGTCAAATAAATGCTTCATCAAACGTAATACATTATTCTTAAAGTATTATCAAGGATTGGATATGGCAGTATGTGATCTCTAGATCATCTTAAAATGACTAAAAGTTGCACTAGATTCCTTATTCTCTTCATGAAGCATAGATTGGAGCAGTCTTGACCGATTTTCATACACAAGGAGACATTCTTCACGGGTTGAGAAATTTCACTCACTTATTCATCTATTCATGACTTCAATGTCACATTTCAAGAAGTTTATAGACATTTTGAAACTTGCTAGGTCCATATCTTGCTTCATCTTAGGAAAATATATCAAACAAGTTTTTTTAAGAATTGCTTGAGGATGGGTTTCAAGCTCTAAGAACTGGTCTTGCTTCACCTTGCATATTACATACCAAAACTCACTTTCATGGAAACCCATTGTATATACACTTAAAAAGAAAATATATACCATGATCAACTACTCTTCTACATGGATTGAGTGAAGAATATCAATTTTGCATGTTTATTACACAGAGCTTCTTGATTTGTCCTAATGAGACAGCTTTTAGGCCGTTAGGACTAATACACAAAATCACTTTACCACAACAATTTGTGAGCTAGAACATGTTGCATTAGTCTTATTTCACTTGTTCATTCCCATTTTGGACCTCCAAAACATGTCATTTCATCAAGAATCTCTCAATCCTAACCGATTGGTTTTAGCTTGTTTAGCTTTTAATGGTAGGTCTTCTTGCTTGACATGTTTCACTAAAATTGTGTAAAGAACATACCTATGTCTTATCATGAGTAGTTGGGGAACCTCCCAAGATTTCTCCCACAATTGATTTTTCACCATAATACCCACTGCACATGACTGTACCACCAATTCTTTGTAAAATAGAGGCAAAATTGTATCATACACTCACTCATGGAGGATCAAAATACTACCAATTTATGCTACAAGGAGTTATTTGCATCCTTGAGTGTTCACATTAGATTTCCCATGTGATTTCATGATCACAAACTTCATTTTCCTTCATCACTACAAAGTGTTAGGGTTTTGAGAGGGTTTTGAGTGACTTCACTTCTTAAGGTTTGTTCATAAAGCACAGACCTTCATTCTTCCTCATTCCAACTCTAAAATTCACTTGACTCCATGCACTAACTATGATGAGAAATATAGGTCACCATGAAAAGGTTTTATGTACCAATGATCTATTCAAAGATGACCCTCGAGTTAGGAAAGAGCATTCTAGGAGCTTGGTAGATCCAAAAATAGCCTAACTTGAAAAAATTTCTTCACTTGCATGAAACTTGGTCTACAATACTAGAAAAATCCCTTCACATGTCCCATGGATTATTTTCTCTTAAATATATCTATAACCCCATGACCTACTTCATTTTTACTGTTAAACTTGTTTGTCCTCAAGAACACGGTCATGAGTAGGACCCTAAACATGCCTCCAATAGTTGAGACATGACTTGTAAAATCATCTAAAACCTTTCTACAATACCCCTACACACACACATCATGTTTTTACGACCATTCTTGAGCTAAATATGCTTCATACACCCATCCAAGCATACACTAGGCCCTTGAACTAGGCCTCTTGAGCTTATTCCAACCATGATTCAACATGTTTATCCTATTTTTTATCATGAGAAATCTTGCATACCTTTGGCACACCTTGGAGACACCCGTAGGTCACCTTTGAAGTTCACACCAAACTCCTCTATACACCTAGTTGTTTGCTAACACACCAACCATGCACTAGGAACTTGTGAATACACCATGACTTCTCAAGAAATCACGCCAAGACACTCCAAAAATGTCATTTGAGGTATGAAGGAGGAACTACCAATCAACCTTCATACTCCTGAAAGGTTAACACCTAATCACTCACTCTTTATCATCAATGCATCATGTCATCAATGACAATACCAACAAGACAAGGTTCAACAAAGGCATCATCCCTATGAATTCTTTGTGGAGAAATAAGGACACCATACATAAATTATCCCCTCATTACCCTACCTCCTAGTTACAAAACCCATCATTGGATTGCTGATTTTCTCCTCTGAGATGGATAGTAATGATTAGGTGAGTCTTTTTAGTATTCCAAGGGTTCCTTGTACCACTTATGTCCCCATATAAATTTGGTATATCAGGTTTGGGATATATCAAAAGACACATTTTGTTTGGAGTGATAAGAGTCTTACACTCACCCATTTTCATGACATTCTTCTTGCTAAATTTTCATAAAATATTTTCATTTCCCAACGGTATTTTTCCTATCAAACCAAAATAAATAAAAAAATCATTGTTTGTTTGTTGTTTGAAAATATTCTTTTTGTATCCAAAAACTTTTATTTAAAATCCAATCAAAATTAGAATTTGTGTTCTACAACACAATCTCGGTCAAATAAAGTCTTAACCTTTGGAAAGTCGATCCAATCAAAATTAGCATATATTCTAATCCAAAACCAATCCAATCCAAATCAAAATCAAATCAAAATCAACATTTGATCTGTCAAATCTCAAACAAATTCTTATACTTAGATACCCACATCCAAATTTAAGAAAATCCAATCAAATCAAAGTCTTATACTTTGGATACACACATCCAAATTTAAGAAAATCAATCAAATTTGAATTAAATCAAAACAATCAAATCAAACCAAATCCAACTTTTCAATTTTTTAAAAATCAAAAACCAATTCTCACTTTAGGTTCCTACCCTTTGGTACAAAATAGTGGTTACTTGTAACAAAATCTATAATATATTTGATAATTTTGATAGGATTGCCCTTGGAAAAGACGGTTATGATGAAGAGGAAGAAGTTAGACAACTTGATATTATAGAAGAATAAAAATAGCAAATTGATGAAATTTTAATACAAAACAAACATCAATATCTTCTTTGTCTCCTAGAAATGAGAGCTAAACTACCTTCAAATTTAAATGATGA